>JAMBLF010000472.1:0-266621 GCA_030578115.1 Leucoptera coffeella
ATTTATTTAATTCTGAAATGTACGTCACCCTAACAGGAAAACTTTCGATGACGTACTAATAAAATTTTAATTATTATATTATTTATTATATTAAAATTAACGTCTTACGTATAAAATGTTTCCACATATATTTGTTTTTTGAATTGTATGTAGCTAAACACAGCTGACATCATTATAATTTACGAGCTGATTACTGTTCATGTGCATTATAGCATAGTAAGTAATGTATTGCCATATCGGATTTTTATGTTAGGAAAGATGCTTACATACATACACATAACACCCATTTCCCTGTAGAGGGGAAGGCAACCACACGGATCCCCAAATGTCTCAATCCTGGCAAACCACTTTCGCTTCATTGGCACTCATATCCTCATACACACACGGCCGTTATAGGTACGTCTAAGGTCACTCTTTTTCAATATCGCTATTATTAAAAAAAGTTGTCTGGGCATTAAATAAAATCAGCTACGGTTCGAAAACAACAATACGTATAAAATATTTCAATTACCACTAATTTCATCAACCGCAAACATACAATATTCATTGCCACTTGTAATTTTGTATTTTATAAAATTATTTGGATATTCAATATCACGATCCATTGCTCTCACGAAAGCTTTAGTAGTGAAATTGCCAGATTTAGGATTCAAATAATATATGTATGATGAATGCTCAAAACTTGGTGCGTTATCATTGACATCTATAATATGCATGATGATCTTTGCACTAGCCTTCAGGCCATTTCCCGCTTCATCCGCTGCATCAACAATGACAACTACACTAGATAGCAGTTCTCTGTCAAATACATGATCGTCCTTAGCAATAGTTATTATTCCAGTTTCTTTATCAATATTCAAGTAACCGCTGTACGTATCAGAGCATAGGCTGTATCGAATGTCTCCAAAAAAACCAGTATCTTTGTCAGTAGCTATTACGGTTACAACCTCGGTTCCAGCGGGAGAATCTTCTCGGAACGAACAATTGTAATAATCTTGGGAGAATTTAGGAGGATTATCATTTATATCATTGATATTTATGATGACCTCACTGTAAAATATTTCATTGTTTCCTTGGATCTGCTTTGCCCCTATCTAAAACAATTAAGAAAGGACTATTATAATGATCATAAAAGATCGTTAAAAAATCAATACAATGTGAACATTTTGAATGTTTATTTATATACACGAGTCAAGATTGCTAAGTTTTTAGCGAAATCAAACTTCTCCGAAAGACTAAATAATCTTGAATCTTGTTACAACCTTGCAAGCTTTTTTTTTAAAATTCTTTATTAAGCCATTCACCACTAAGGTTATGTCGGCTGAAGTACAAACACTGATGCCACAGCGTTTGAACTTGTTGTTATTCCGTCGCCATGGTAACATCAACGCCACCAGCCGCTACAACCGAAGAAAAACGAAATCGATGCTCCAATTCCTTGCTCTCTTCCTTGTTCTTCGGTTCGTTCCAGTTGAGGATCCAAATATAATCCCAAAGCGAGCATATTTAGCCAGTTTGGCATCACAATTGACTAAATATTCAGCCGAAAATAATTATTTGTATTTTCAACTTTCACTGAGCTGCTGACTTTGTTGACGCACCATAGACGACTAACCTTGCAAGCTTAAACACTACTGTTATCATCAGTACAAAGGTCTAAGTGAGTATGATAATATAGTTTAAAAAACTATTTTATAATACCCGTCCGTTGATATACTTATAAATTCATGCCCTTTAATCCCTTTTGAAGTGAGACAGAACTGGAGACATGAAAACATCTCCTAGGTCACGTACTATCATGAAAATTAAGATTGCGATGTCTTATGAAAGGCAAGGTTAAGGGTTTCTAGCCCATCCCTCAATAGATTCCATTTACCCCTAGTCCCCTAGTCGCCTCCTACAACACGCCTAGCACGGGACATGAAGTTAAAACCTCAGTTGTGATAGGATAATTTTTATCGAGATATAGCTTGAGGTAATCCCGTTACTCGGTTGTGTTAACATGCTAGGCTACGTTACCTTTAACGATAAGTTTTTATTTTGCTCGTAGTCCAGTCTCATGTTATTAAGCACTATAATACTGAATAATTCATCTTCAAAAACAATGTTTGGTTTTACGGAAAATGTATGGTTGTTGTTGATTAGAAATAGTTTGTATGTATCATCATGAGCAGTGCTTTGATTTAGAATTTTTAGTTTATACTCTTCACTGAATTCCAAAGTTGTGCCGTTAGGGGAATGTTCATCTAGGCTGGTAACATATCTAAAGAAAAAAAAACTTAGTTAACATATATACAAGATACTAATGAAAGTTTTTCTATATACTCTTACCGAAAAAAAATGCAAAATTGCTTCACATTGCACAAAAATATTTGATGAAGCTAATGTTAATACCAAACTGAGAAACTTACATTTTATTTGCAAATTTCGGTGTAAACATTCGAGGTAATATAAACTCGTATCTAATGGTTTCCACTACACTGTTTAATTGTGATACGTCTTCCATCAATATGTCAATGGGTATTTTATCAATACGCAAATTGGCTGCCAGAATATCTTTAACATTTTGAAGAATTGTGATTGATCCTAGAAAGATATTGATTTATGTTTAATAATATATTTTAGTTGAATATCGATAGGGTTGCGTTCAGTAGATACAAACAATTATATGGTCAATATTATACATAAAGATAACAAATGTATATCGAACTTTTATGGCATCAGTCAACTATTTAAGATAAAATCAAAATTTTCATTGCCGTTTTTGTTCAAACATTCTTTGGTACTGATTATCACTTTTCTTGTAACTATATTGCAATAGAAAGTCAAGCGATAGAGAACAATTACACAAGATACAATTTACTTACCATTTTCTTCACTGACGTGAAACAGTGAAGGATGTGATTCGGAATTAATCTTCCGTCTTAAACTGAAAAAGTTATTGTTTCCTTTGATTTCTTCTGGAATTTGAGCAACTACATCCCCCTTTGCTGTCGAAGCATTTAGGAAAACCTTTACCGGGTCGGCTATATTGATATATTGCTTGGCCTCAGTTTCTGATACTATTGTTATTTTGATGCTCACTATATTCCTGGTGTCTGTTTGGAAGTCTACATAGGGGTCCTAAAAATATAAATTATAAAATTATTTGTTACATATATTTATATACATAATCTATGTATATTTGAATACTTAGAAACTATAGGTTATAAATGAAAAGTAATTACCACGGCATATATTTCTATCGGAAACGCTTTCTTCTCCAAATCGTTCACAGAACACATTAGTGTAATAATTCCTTGCGTGTCATTATTTTCAAGTATCTTAAGAACTAGGCCAAACATTGAGGCTGCCTGAAAAATACAATTGATTGCGCATTACAACAAAGATAATATCAACAATTAATGTTTTAACATTGATATATGTGGTAGAGATCCCGCCACATAAGGTGGCAGTAGCCAAACTTGGAACTAAATTTGACGTTACCGCCATTGCGTGTTATTTTGTATGAAAGGTAAATTTAGTATTACCAGCGTTGTGTTTTTTGCCCACTCTTTGTAATTTTTATGTTTGTTAAGGGTGATTATAATAAATTGATTTCCGGAGTTTCTTGTTAGTTCTTCTCCAAGCTAGGGTCTCCGCTGATCTAACCTCGGTAAAAAATATGTAAAGACAATGCTCAGTGCCATGTTTGAAATAATAGTTTTAAGAGATTCGCGATTTATACTCATGATATAAGATATAAGGGTGTGTATAAGATTGATTGCAGCTGTGGGAAATCCTACGTCGAACACACTAAACGGTCTATTGCGGACAGAGTGAAGGAACACATAATATATGTAATATATAATAAGAAGGATAAGTCCCGTTAATTATTAATCATGTTTGAAATAGTTTAATAAACATATTTTGACTTTGATATATTAATTTGTTTTATTTGAGTTTATAGCTCTGCAACCAAAGACCGTTACAAATGAAACCTATAATGTATCGAGCCGTATGGCACAGTGAGTGCTAGTTTTGGCGTGTTTACTGGTAACACTGAATTACGCGACTGTGGCGACGCCTCCAACTGCCACCTTATGTGGCGGGATCTCTACATAACAAACCCCGAGCACTGTTTTATTTAAACATAAATGCTTTCACAGGAGATCAAAAGCCATTTTTTTGCAGAGTCGCATTTGATTAAAGGCTAAACATTTAGGTATAGGTATATAGCAATGGCCCTTAGACCTTAATCCACCTCAACCTATGACCATTACCTACCATGACATAAGGAGTATAGTCGACATGTTTAATCCAAGAGAACTAAAAAATCTGGAGATATTTTAGGTGCTGGAAATGAAAGTTACAAATATATAAGCGTACAAATAATACAGAAAATGTAACAATGCGGTCGGGAGACTAGACTAGTAATGCAGCGAGAGCAGCGTTTTACTGTATCAAGATTTATTTATATTTGTTTATGTAAATGTGCAACATGTTAAACAATGAATAAACAATATTACCTGCAATTCCAACGATACATGTCTGGGTGAACTGGGATTTTTCTTTGCTATTATTTGCCCTATATCTTTACCAATCTTAGCATTCTGTAACGAAAAGGGTTTGGGTATTTCAACATACCTAATTTTATTACATTATAAAATTACAAAACTTACGGATAATAAAAAACTTTACTTGACAGTAACATTCAAGTCCTTACTCCCTTGACGTGATAGGCAGACTATCAATGGATAAATAACACGATACTGACAAAATCATTTGCAACATTAACACTCCTCAAATTGAGAGTCCCTTCCCGCTATGAACACAAAGATATACTGTATAATACTACTTTAGTTCTTTTATACTATTATTACAGATCAATACCGGTATTTACTAAAATAATGTTAGGTATGGGGATATGACTGACTGTCAATGATGTGAAAGTGGTGAGACTGGATTGAGTTAAATGAGAATCTGAGATCTGTACGTACATACATGTATGTATCTATTTAACGTTCAGTTTAGGTATATTTATTTTATGATTTGCTCATTCAACTTAAGTGTATATTAGATAAATATAAGTATATTACACTTTACCCCAGGGATTCGTATAATGTTTGGTTTCTTCGAGAACATAACGTCGAATTTTGTAGTAGCGTTGGTAATTCTGAAACTGCAAGAGTGCTTCGCAGATTCCCCATTGGAGTTTTTTATTAGCAATGTAAACTCAGACTTATAACCTACATCCAATTTTCTTTTCAGCAGGACATTCGCTTTACACACGCTATGATACCTCAAACACTTCAAATTTGCGATTGTTACATCTGTGTGGCTTGGAGTCTCTGTAAGGAAATTTACTACAGCGCCTAATTAATGTATTTTACACGGATACGAATGATATATACTCGTATAATAGATCAAAAAATTGCTGGTTCTTAATTAATGGATAACGCTCTACAAAATTACTCCAGCAAGTGGGAGATTTGTTTAATTCATAGATTTGCTTCGTAAGGAGAATTTACAGAAGAAGTCAGATTTTATGATTAAATTATAATGGATTGTCAATTAGTAAACTGTGGGAGGATGTGTCGGGGATACTGCTAGTAATAACGAATGATGGTAGCTGAAATTACAGACTATTTCGAAGCATAAACTGATAGGTTTAATGTAATAAAAGCAAGTAACGAACCGGTAATTTCAAAAGTTATAGGAAAGTTGGAATCATCATCTTTGGCTTGAAATCGAAATATTGGACTCCCGACAGTTGCATCGACCGGTACAAGAATACCATTCATATACGTGGTAGAGTCCAAAACAGGACTGGCCCCACAAAAACCCAAGGCTACCAGAAATATCCACAAATTCACCACCATTATAATCAAATAATAAATCTATTTCATTTTCATTGCTTGAATTCAATCTAAACGGTTTGTAAACAATAACATTTCAAAGCCATGGAAGCGTTTGCAATGCATATTATGATAGCAAGGAGATGCAATAATAGGTTTACAGCAAAAAGACGGTTTCAGTTTTAAATGTAAATATTATTGTGTATCCATTCAATACAAAGTGAAAGATGTTATTGATTCACATAAATCATAGCGTAAAACTAACCGTATGCAAAAATTGTTACACTTGCTTTTGGAATTATTATTTTAAATCATTATTTCATAAAAGTGCAGTGTGGAAATAATGAAGACTGTAAGACCATTTCACTTATCACTCAGATGAAAACTGTAGTAAGTCAACGAAAAAGAAAATTAGATCTAAAAGTTACATTTAATTTATAAATTAAAATGGTTATGATATATAAGATAAGTTTATCTTTTTGCAAACAAAAGTAATTTAGCAGACAACAAACTCAATAAAATAGGATTATGGATCTATAAATTATAGTAAACAACTTTGATCGGGGTCATTTTCTTTTTAAATGTTTATGATTTCTCATTATTTACGGTTCTCTATGATAGCAACCATTTTCATCAATATCTTGTTAGAATATTACCGGTTATCTTTAATAACGATTTTCATTATTTCAAAACAATTTCAATCGCATTATGGATTAAATTCAAATGAACAAAAGCTTCTATCATTATGATTGTGAATTTTTTTCTTAACTTGTTGATCCTTCTTGGAACTGCAATATGTTCTGAGGCGAGCCCGGTGTCAGGTCCTGACGTACCTTCATTACAAATTTTAGTTCCTGAGGGTCTTTCGCCTGGTACAATCATCCAGAAGATTGTAGTTCTGGCCAAGTATAAATTTATCCTGCCAAAGATTGATATTAAAGGTCAGTATAGTAGTTTAAATTATTCAATAATCTAATTATCTTTAGTTGTAGTAAAATTAGTGATGATAAAAACAATATGTCAATAATATTGAACAAGCTGATTTATAATAAATTACATACATACATATTATGATAGCAATCATTCAATCCCTTCAGGGGTGGACAAAACCTCCGGAGACATGATAATATCTGCTAGGTAAATGTTTAGCATGAATTGCGGGTTGTGTTGTTATAATAAATTCAAGTCTTATTAATTTTTTTTCATTGCAGATGAAATAGCCATGCAATGTTTTCGTACGGCCATCGTAGAGGGCGGTGAAACCCCACAAAATTACTACGAAATACATATGATTTTGATAAGAAATGTTTTAGCTGAAGAGAGAATAAAATTTAGCCTTGAATTCATAAAAGGAACAGACAATTCAGATGATTTTCCTGTAATATCGGGCGTAATAATGAGCACTAAAGAAAATAAAAGTGATTTCAAGCCCAAAACGTTTCAATGGATATGGAAGGTAATTATATTTCAGGAATCAATTTTTTTTTATATGTGGTACAATGTTAATTAATTAGATTATTATTTAAATGAAATATTTGAACATTGTAACAATTGCATTTCAGAATGAGAAATTTACAACGAAAATTATCAAATATATGTATTCAAATGCTGCACAATTTAGCCCACAAAACATAAACAAGAAAAAGGTAAAGTAATATATTTTAAATATTTAATTTGTATGAAGAAGTCCAATCGACAAATGAAGCACACATTAATAAAATATTCCTGATTTTTACTTCTTTTCTAAATTATGTTTAGGTTTATTTGCACTTCGTAATAATAAAAGTTTTTTACAATTAAACTAGACCCTAGATACTATTTATTTATTAATAACATACGAAATCAATGACTAGACTAGTAGGCAGGGGAAAAGCGTAGTTCTTTAGACTGCATTCATTGGAAATCCTAATGTCTCGATTTGCGTTCCGCCATTGAAGTCGTCCTTTCACATACATTCACTTCATGTGCACATTAATATTAGCATTCACAAAATTATGTTATACCATGTCTATGGATTTTTTTATAAGGGATCAGTGCAACATTTTTTACTTATTCGGTATTATCTTTGTTTTTTTAATTATTTGCAGATTGAATCGGATGTTCGTCAATCTGATAGCTTAATACAAAAATACGAGTTCTACATTTCCAACAATACTTCTCCTGGATCAATAATTGGAAAAGTTTCAGCCGTGAAAGCATACGCTACGAATAGCACGATAAAGTATGCACTAGTTGGAGAATACAGTGCTATGATATCTATTGATCCTAAAACAGGAGTACTTACGTTTGTTGAAAGAATGCCAATGGATAATAAAACCGAACTACATGTTCAAGTAGAAGCAGAAAGTATCAATGGCACAAAAAGCATAATTCCTGTAGTGATTCATATAACAGAGGAAAATGCGAACTGTGTTGCATTCGAAAAACCTCTTTATAATTTTTACTTGAATGAAAACTTGACAAATTTTACTACACAAGCAATTGTAAAAGTAAACAGTAACGTAAAAAATGTTACTTATGATCTTTTATCAGGAGCCCAAAAGTTTTTCTCTATCAATAAAACTACGGGTAATTGTCTAAAATTTATAAAATGTTTGTTATTTATAAAAAATGTCACAGGTGTAATTGAAATGTATCATTAATATTTACAGGGGAGATACTTGTGTCTGATCAAATTGCAAATATTTTGAAAAAACCCAGTCGCCTTATATATCTCACATTGATTGTAACGGCCAACGGATCATGTGCGAAACCTGTCAGCACTGTTGTCCAAATACATTTTCCTGGTCGGGTAAAGGGATATTTAGACATTAACTACGACGATTATTTCTCAGGAAAATCTAATAAACGATTTAAACGTTCTGGTGATGGACAAAATGAAACTTATTTGTAAGTATTAACATGAGGTTATAAGAAGTGTCACATTAAGGGGGTTCGAGGTGGCCATTGAATCACTAACTTCGCAATTGCGGAGATGGAAACCTGAATTTTTGACTATCCCGCAATCCGACTTGGTTTGTAGTTTTCTTTTTTGTTACGTAATAATTATTTTCAACTTATTTCATAAACTCACAACGTATCTAGAACACACTGGAAGCCTTTAAATCAAAATAAACATAAAATAAATTATAGTTACAGTTTCAGCAAGATCCTTTAGCACTGCATTAATAATGCAATTGTTGTTCCCAAAGAAAATCACTAAACAATAATTATATATGTTAAAAATGTAGACATATGGCACTTTGCTGTAAAAACTTAGAATTTTTTTTTTCTCTAGCAAGATACATGTAAGAAATCTTGAAAAAGGGGACCAACCTTTTGCGAAACGTATCGGTCTCAGGAGGCACAGAAACAGACTTCATGGGATGAGACACCCTAGAGATTGGTACAGTTTTGGCGCGCCATGGGACTACTACCAACAAACTAGGCCAGTGCCTACCACGTATGACTACGAATACGCAGAGCCAGGAGTGATGAAACAACAACACGAATATGAAGTAATTACTTACATTTTTCTTGAAGCGATTATATGAGTGTGATGTCTGTCGATATATTTGCCAAGTTTTGGTCACTTAAATCTCACGTTTACAAAATACTATTTATATTTTATATTTCTTCATGTGTAATTTCCATAACGAAATATAAAGCAATAAACAAATTATTGTACTATATTAAATAGAAGTTGTCGGAAATTGGTATATTTCGATTAATTTAAAAAAGTATGGCATTATAGACTTTATTTTACAGGCTGTACCAATGGATCCCACTTTTCTTTTGCTGCTAGCACTCATGATTCTCTTGGGCTTGTTGCTGCCTATTTTGCTTTTGATTTATATGTGCTGCTGTTGCTACCCGTCATGTCCGTTCTACATGCGGCCAGGGTAAGGACTTCATTACATAATTGCATCATCCAACACACGTCAATTCACATTATATTACACGTAGTGGTTGACCAATACACTCGCCATTTCTATTTAAAATACTATAATGAAAGTTGCGCTATATAAATAAAAAACAAACTTTATAAAAGACGTTAAAATTTTAAAAGAATCCGACAAAAGACAAAACAAACTTATTCACGACCCTTGAGGTTTTTACCTCCGCAATTGCGGAAAAGAAATTCTATGGCCACGCATAGTAATAAATGTGACAAATAGTAAGCCTTATCGCCATTGGCAAACACTCAATATTATTTGCTCGGGTAAAATATATGTTTCCTCACGATGTTTTGCCTTGCCGTAGCATTCGGTACATTACGCATTTTTTTTTTTT
This sequence comes from Leucoptera coffeella, assembly GCA_030578115.1. NCBI lineage: Eukaryota > Metazoa > Arthropoda > Insecta > Lepidoptera > Lyonetiidae > Leucoptera > Leucoptera coffeella. Next base: position 10,110 of record JAMBLF010000472.1, read on the forward strand.
ATCAAAATGTACTTACTTCATAAATATTCAGTAACTTCATTTCCGTTTGTAAATACTCCGGGGTTCGAACCCTGTACCAAACAAAGTAAATCCCATATGACTGAGCTACGTCGAATTACGAATATGAGAATATCATTACTTTGGAGCTTTAGAGTGATTTTCAAGATGTTCGTAAGAAATAAAAAATTTTAAAGTATACGAATGAATTAACCAGAAAACTATATTTTTTACAGAGGTGAACCTACGGTAATGTGCAAGTACCCTAAGCCAGAGATTATGGGTCGTAAGACGGACCCTCATATGGGCAGGAGAATAGACCCCTGCATCAGACCTAGCAGGAAGACTCGTCTGTCGCAGCTGGAACGTGGTGTGCCAGTGTCAGGGAGGAAACTCGGGCCAGGAGCAGATAGCGGCTTGGGCCCGAAGAAGCAAGTCCCTGGGACCGCCTTCACTGGCTCTTACTCATACCGCACCAATTATAAGAAGAACTAAATTTGTTCTTGATAATATGGCTATGAATTGGGTGATTATATCCGGTGACAAGTGCCTGAGGCAAATTCGAGATTTTTGCTGCTTTTCAATGTTGGAGCAGTTTGTATTGAAATTTCTGTAAACATTGCAGCGAGATTTTTTTATATTTTACTATTATTTTGTAGTTATTTTTATTATGTTTTGTGACATGAAATGTTTGTGAAAATTATACATTTTATTGAGTGAGTAGAAGTTTTTAATATTTCATTACTTTAAGGTTTGAATTTATTACAAAAAAACTTTGAAGTAAAACTGCCGTTCTTTTCTGCAGTTTATATACTTTTACTTTATATACTTTCGTTACATAATACAAATTCGAGAACATATCATGCCTATAATACGTGCTTCAAGTATTTATAATTTAGTCTTGGAATTTTGAAGGCATCTTTAGTAGCAGATCATGAAGCCCCTTGGTCTTACTTGCATCATGGGCCAAGACCTTTGATAGTTAAAAAGTAACTTCAGTTTTCTTTGCACCATTAGTTTGAATATTACAAATTTTTCATAATAATTATATAATCATTCTTTAATATAACTAAACCTTATCCTAATCATATAACTAAACGATAAAAGTAATCAAATCAATGTAGATACGTAGCATTTTTTTAATACTGAGGAATACTTACGTATTGTTGGGTCAAGTGACTTTATATAATAGGAATCACACCCCATGGCGACCATCCTCCTGGTTAACTCAATATACTCACGTATTTGAGTTGTTCGCAACGGGCCTACTCGGCTGATCTATTGGTAGAGTAGTAGTCACGCAGTATTGCAGAAGGGAAGAAAAATTCCCCACGACACTACTGGTAGTGCAGCTTGGTAGTGCGGTGGGGAAGAAGGGGTAAATACAACCGTACATACAGTACGAAAATTACGTCATGTGTTTCATATAGTTTGTGAAATATGTAAATTAAAAGCAATGTCTATTTTACCAAGGTTGCATAAAAGCCCAGGAGAGCAATACTAAAAGGAAAAATAAAAAATTACCTTGTCATTCATGAGATGACATAAAGAAATTTGGAAATTGACATAGAGTACCCGCCACATACGGTGGCAGTAGCCAAACTTGGAACTAAATTTGACGTTTCCGCCATTGCGTGTTATTTTGTATGAAAGGTAAATTTAGTATTACCAGCGTTGTGTTTTTTGCCCACTCTTTGTAATTTTTATGTTTGTTAAGGGTGATTAAAATAAATTGATTTCTGGAGTTTCTTGTTAGTTCTTCTCCAAGGGTCTCCGCTGAACTTCTTCTTCTCAATCGTTACGCTCTTATCAGAGCGGTCGTGGTCTTCATGACGTGGCATCTTGAGCAGCCGAAATGGTTGGTGAACTAACCTCGGTAAAAATATGTAAAGACAATGCTCAGTGCCATGTTTGAAATAGTTTTTTTACATACATACATACACATCACGCCTGATTCCCTGTAGAGGGGTAGGCAGAGATCACGGATCCCCATTTGTCCCGATCCTGACAGACCACTTTCGCTTCATTGACATTCATACATTCTCTAATACACTCTCGGCGGTTATAGGTACTCCTAACGTCACCTTTTTTCAATATAGCGTCTATCTGACTGTTACATATATGTCTTATTAGGCCGGCCCCTACGTAACCGCCCTTCCACTTCACTCATATATATTCCTTTTGTCAATATATAGTTTTTTTAATTTGTACTTAGATCATAAAATAACTTTCAAAGAGAGCTTATGATAGGGCCTATTTTGAATAAAAATATTTTGACTTTTGACTTTGGTATATTAATTTGTTTTATTTGAGTTTATGGCTCTGCAACCAAAGATCGTTACAAATGAAACCTCAATATAAGGTATCGAGCCGTATGGCACAGTGAGTGCTAGTTTTGGCGTGTTTACTGGCAACACTGGATTACGCGACTGTGGCGACGCCTCCAACTGCCACCTTATGTGGCGGGTACTCTACCTAAATGTAGAGTACCCGCCACATAAGGTGGCAGTAGCCAAACTTGGAACTAAATTTGACGTTTCCGCCATTGCGTGTTATTTTGTATGAAAGGTAAATTTAGTATTACCAGCGTTGTGTTTTTTGCCCACTCTTTGTAATTTTTATGTTTGTTAAGGGTGATTATAATAAATTGATTTCTGGAGTTTCTTGTTAGTTCTTCTCCAAGGGTCTCCGCTGAACTTCTTCTTCTCAATCGTTACGCTCTTATCAGAGCGGTCGTGGTCTTCATGACGTGGCATCTTGAGCAGCCGAAATGGTTGGTGAACTAACCTCGGTAAAAATATGTAAAGACAATGCTCAGTGCCATGTTTGAAATAGTTTTTTTACATACATATATACACATCACGCCTGATTCCCTGTAGAGGGGTAGGCAGAGATCACGGATCCCCATTTGTCCCGATCCTGACAGACCACTTTCGCTTCATTGACATTCATACATTCTCTAATACACTCTCGGCGGTTATAGGTACTCCTAACGTCACTTTTTTTCAATATAGCGTCTATCTGACTGTTACATATATGTCTTATTAGGCCGGCCCCTACGTAACCGCCCTTCCACTTCACTCATATATATTCCTTTTGTCAATATATAGTTTTTTTAATTTGTACTTAGATCATAAAATAACTTTCAAAGAGAGCTTATGATAGGGCCTATTTTGAATAAAAATATTTTGACTTTTGACTTTGGTATATTAATTTGTTTTATTTGAGTTTATAGCTCTGCAACCAAAGATCGTTACAAATGAAACCTCAATATAATGTATCGAGCCGTATGGCACAGTGAGTGCTAGTTTTGGCGTGTTTACTGGCAACACTGGATTACGCGACTGTGGCGACGCCTCCAACTGCCACCTTATGTGGCGGGTACTCTAGTTTGGCTTTTGACTCCGGATCAGTAGATTCAAGGTTCAGCTTGATGTCCCATTCAGGGTAGACAATATTATATGATCTGGCAGGCTACCTGAACATTGTGGGAGAATTTATGTAGATTATTATTAGTATTGTTTAGTCTTTGAATACTAACACCTCGGAGCTATATACCGTAGTTGGCAAAGTATAGATATGTAGTTAAGATATTTATCCTACCATTATTTATTAATGAAATACAGATTACTACGCTATATTATTGTCTATCAGCCTATAAATTCTATGAATTATTTTTGAAGTTTTGGTTATAAAATGTATTCATTTAATTTTTTTAGCGAATTGTGAAATTAATCCTAAAATGAGCAAGAAAACCTAGAGAATTAATATACAGCCAGAGATTTCTAAATAGAAGTCTAGAGTTCTGCTAAATTTGTGTACTAGATTTGGATTGCCTGGACTTTCTTGAAGAAAAATGTATTCCAAATTTACTTTAGTACTTTGTGTCCGCCTTGCATTTTGTGCTCTGCCAGTGTTGGAAAGGAATTCGTATATGGACGATGTCCTTGTGCCAGCCGACGCTACTGCTGGGCTAATAATTTATCGCCTTATGGCTACGAATACGCCCAAATACCATCCTATTAAATTCGACATACATGGTAAGTAAAATGAAAAAATGGTACAATAAATATTCTAAGTTGCTGATGAAATGTTTCAATATAGGCGAAAAGCATTAACCGGAACCTACAAAAATGCTCTCTCACTATGCTAACGCCTGATCTCTGTCATTGAGAATTAGCATGATAGCACGTAGCTTAGCTTTCTACTGCATACGTAGGCATTCACGACCGTAAAACCTTTTCGGGGCAGTGATTTTGTGATGGTTTTTGGGCATTGAAATCCTATTGTTTACTTTATAATCAATATCCAATGAGGTGAATCATGTCGCCTTACGCAGAAATTGATTTTTGCTTATTTCGCGAATAAACAGGTCTCTTCACGATATTTTTCCTAACCTGATTCAAGTAAATGGCCAGTGCAAATGGTCACCCCTGCTGATACTTCCTATTCCCACGTTGCTTAATTTCGGTGATCAAACCGGAAGAACCGGTGTGTCAATGGAGTTTAAGATGTTGTTACCAATGCTAAAGAGGTTAATACCTTACTATTCATGTCATATTGCAAAGTGGAAGGTAGAGCCGGGCGGGACAGGCCGCGCAGAATACATACAGATGAAATTTGAAATAGTCTTCTCGAGACAGGTATACGCAGCGTAACGAACAGAAAGAAGAGTATGTATGAGAAAGTCAATGTGTGTGAGTGAAGTGTGAGGGATTTGACAGGTGGCAATCGGTAGGGATAGCCGCGTGAATATATTTTAATATTGGTATAATGATTCATGGTAATCGAAATTATTTATTGTTGCTTTTACCATGCATTCGCGTCTACTGTATCATAACATATTGAAGGTAGATAACCAATCCAATACCGATATATGTACATCAGTCACAGATCTTCAAGATCAAGTCAATCGTTAAGTATAGTTTTGTATGGTAAAATGATAAAACATGAAATTCGAACTACTACATCAAAACTAAACACTGTTTAGTGAGATGCTGCAAACTTTGCTGATGATATTAAGTAACAGCCATCGATAGTCCTTGAATGAGAATGAATAAAAATCCCTACCTTCATAAGCATTATAATAATTATTTTTAGTTTATGTAGCTATGAATAAGTCGTTAGGGCTTTGTGCCTGAAACAAAAGGTTAAAAGTTCAAATCTCTTCTGTGTATGTACCAAAGTTTTTTAATTTTGTATCTATGTTTCGTAAGAAAATGCATTTGAGTGATGCACCTACTACGGCGAGGGAATCACCGTCAAAAAACCATATTTCTCTGAACAGGAAGTATTATAATATGATAGCGTTTCAATTCTTAACAGGTCAGTGCTTTCAAATACCAATATAATTATTTGTAAAATACGTGGGTCAAGGTGGCTATAGAATAAGTAAATCCACAATTATGGTGTCGGACACGCAAACCTCTGACTTCCCCGCAAGGGATAGTGAGTGTTTGTTTGTTCCCTTTAATTGATTATAATTTTCAGGTAACGAAGGGCGCTCATACATAGCAATCAAAGAGGAACTTTGTGTCGAATTTGACGCAGCTTGCGGTGCAAATGTGATTTTGTTAAAACCACTCACTGCAGGCAAAGTTGTTAAGTTTACGTTGCGTTTAACCAACCCCAAGGAAAGTAACTATTATCAATGCTCGATAAGAGGTACCGATGCTGTCACGCCGTATGATATCATATTCAAAACTGTACCAAAAACTATAATTGTTCCGCCGGTAAGAGAATCTAATTGTTTTACGTTCATTTCATAGACATTCACGTCGTTATACGTTTAGAGAATCGAGAAGAAACCGGGACTTATCACGTTTATTTTATCAACAAATTCGTAACTTTTCTCATCTTTCCCATGTTTGGAATATCATATGGAACATTGGTGACAAGTAGCTATCCCATCGTTCAATAGATTCCATATACCCCTAGACCCTTAGTCACCTTCTACGACATACCGGGAAAAAGGACAGCTAATAAGTTGTCTTTTTGAGTCTTACACGAGCACTAGCACAGAACTAAGTAATAGTGTGTTGCTGTAAATGGCGATACGTTGAGTTCTGACTATCTGGTTAACACGTGGTCTCCAGGTTACCATAGAATTACTTCCTTCGCAATAGTACTGAACAACTGAACCTCTGACTACCCCACAAGTGTTGATCGTTGATTGTCTTTATAGGGCGCAACACGTGGCCAAGATTTGGACAGTGTGGTCGTACGAAAGAATCCAAGATCACCATTGCCTGCTGTCATTGAACTATATGTAAGTACTACATAAAATAATATTTTTTTTTTATTAATGAAGTTAATTTTATTCTAATACAAAACTATCATTGATTATTTTTAGGAAACGCAAACGTTTGCTGTTCGCCAAACGCGTGAGCTTGGCAGTACAGAGACACTAGGGATCATTTTTCTTTCGGATGCTAGTGTACAGGAAAAGTCTGTGACCGTTTTGGTTTTAGTAAGTGCCTTTGTTTATGTTTTGTTTGATAACGGGTCCCGTGGTAGACTGGAACGTAAAAGTAATGCTAACTAGTTTCCGTTCTGCCCAGCATGTCGTGGGAAGTGACTATGGGACTAAGGTTAAATGGAATCTGCATATAAAAGTCGGTGAGCTGACAACATCACGTCAATATTCATGCTAAAAGTACTAACTAGTGAAAGTCCCTCCAAGGTTCTGTCCACTCTTCTGTCTCGAATTAAAAAGACGTGAATGTATATATATTTTTAAATATTGTTAATAATTACGTTTTTACAATATAAATCTTATGTTTGATACCAAATTAATCGGAGGAGATAACCTGCATCTGCCTTAAATGTTATAAGTACTATAAAATACATCTGGTTTATAACATTATTGTAAGCAAAACAAATCAAAAGCATACCTTTCTAAAAATTTGAACAATTTGTATCATTTCTAAGAAACAATATGCAGATTAATAACCTCGTGCTTTACGAAATGTAAAATAAAGTTGAAAATTTTAGAATCCCTACATTGAAGAAGATGTAGATACTCGAAATGTTGCAATGCTGGAAATCCCAATTATATATGCAACAAAAACAAATAAACCTGGGTTTCTCAAAATTGACGCACCTACCAGAATCAACCTCAAGAAAAATGGGGCGCCTGGGGATGACGTCATTAAAGTCAACGTAAAGGCAGCTGACCCCGTACGCGACATCACCTATTATTTCGCGGATGGAAAAAATCGTTGTTTTGAAATGGACATTAGAGGTATAATTTTTTTTCCATTTCCATATGTGGCAGGATGATTCGATATTTCGGGTTTTTGCATATATCCTAGGCATTTTGCGAAAACACGGATAATTAGACAAGGTGATCAACTATTACAAAAGTAATTCGCTTCTCACACTTCACCGTTCGCTCGACTCTTGCATTGTTTATCATATACTAACCTAACCGTCCTAGATTTATGTTGGTAGGTAACATAAGGAGTAAGGAATGATCACTATTGTCTAATTTTCCATGTTTTCGCAAAATGCCTAGTTTTTTGAAAAACCCGAAATATCAAGTCATCCTGTGACATACATATATGGATAATTTTGTGCAGGGTTAAACTCGATCGAAACATTGCCTGAATTTTAAATCATAAAAAAAACTATTTCGCGTAGATGACTTGTATCCACATTAATCTATTTTAAACTACATACTAGTATTATTCGAAATGATACAAGTCGGTCCCGTGCTAGCTGGAACGTAAATAGAAATTTGATTAGGTGCTGATTCTACTGGCATGTTGTAGGAGGCGAGATAAAAGGACGTGAATGTATATGTATGTAGGTATATGGTTCTGTGCACTCCGAGAGAAATTAAAAGAGTGTATATAATTTATTTGAACTAACTTCATTCAGTAATGGCCTTGGTCGCGGTGTAACTGAGGTGCGAACAAGATGTGTTGGTTCAATGCCAAAATAAGCACAGAAAACAAAAATCCAATTTAAACGATATAGTGTATAAAGTATCTATTAATTAAAATAGTTGTTTCGCTTTGAACTAACATACTTACGCTTTCTTCAGTTAAAACAATATTTTTTTTAAATAAGTCAACATTTTTAATACCTTCAATTTGACTATTATATTAAGCATATTATATTATGTAAATAATGCAATATAATGGAATTAATGCAGTATATTTTTTAGGTCAAATAAAGCTAAAGGAATCGGTATCACAAAGAACCAGAGACGATGAGTGCTTACATGTAGAGGTCAAAGCAACCGGAACGACTTCTAATGGGGAATTATATACAGACACTAAGAAAATCCATTTCGACTTACCAATGTCAGAAAACGATGGCGGCCCTAATACAAGTTCCACGTGATTAAGTTCTCCTTAATTTTTATTTATATATAAGATTCAAGATGGATCATTCTTTCGAAGTGATCTTAGGCTTCGTGATAGTCGTTTTCACTACTCGAAGCCACCGATTTTTCAGTCAATGCTCAAGTTAGTGATGAGTCGATCGCCGTTGAAAGATTCCGACTACTGCCTCTAAAGAACAGGTTTCCTTACGATGTTTCCCACACTGAACACTCTGTTCTGTAACATCCTTATGGTATTTCATCTAGATACTGAACGTTATTAATTAAATATTGTACGCAATATGAAGTTCTTATATAGAAAATGAAATTATTTCATTTATTCATTACGATTACAATCAATTGCAAGAACACAATAATTAACTATTTTTATATGAACATCAGTTATAGACATTTTCATCACATACCTGACCTTATACCAACATATTCCTCGCTTCAATATTCTTCGATCCGTCGTCATTTCTGCAGTCACTCCCTATTTTTCATATCGTTCTTTGTACTGTTCACCCATCACTTAGTTAAAGTTATGCCACGCTATGCCTTATGCCATAGAACCCCAGAAATTGGTAGCACCACCCATCATACCGTTACCATTAACCATTTTTATCTTCTAAGTGAATAATTTCAAAAGAAACTTTCTAAACCTTAAAAATCAAGAAGCACCTAAAACCGCCCAGTGTGTATGAGGAGGTGTATGAGTGTCAATGAGGCGAGGGTGGTATGTCAGGATTGGGACATATGGGAATCTGTGATCTCTGCCTACGAGGGGGAATCAGGCGTGATGTGTATGTGTGTAAATCAAATCAAATTTACTACTCAATGACACGTATAGTGTAGGAGCTAGAAATATTTGTGAGAGAGAACTTTAGGTCGGCTGATTTTTGATATCTTGTCCTTGCTCTTTCGGTTAGAGTCTTGGTTATCTGCCTGGCGGTAGCGGTTCAGTTTATTGGCGCGCATCTTACCTGTCCAGGTAATATTTCTAACCTTTTAAATAGTTTTTACATGCGTCCTAGACGTAATTTTTTTACTGCCAGACATTTTCATTGTTGTTAATTCTGTGCCATAATTTTCATTCCAATTTCATTTCATGTGCATTGTATGAAACACCAAAACCCTAAAACACATACCCGTTTCAGCAACGTAGTAATGTGTAACGATTCCAACTGCTTCTCGTCCGATGGAATATTTTTACGATATTATGCAGTGCTGTATCACGAAACAAGTGAAATTAATTCAATGAGATATTATTTGGACTGACCTTTGGTTCTATTAGGTAAACATAGAATGAATAGGTAAAATTTATAGTTTTAAGGAAAAATATTTAAACATCTATCATCTTTTGAAACACGCGTTCTGTTAATAAACTTTATAGACTTCAGTAGTATGTTTACTCTAAAAGGGTCTACCTACCTCCTGGCATGTCGTAGGAGGCATCAAGGGGACTAGGGGTCAATGGAATCTATCTGACAAACACACGGTCACTAACGTACCTTATGACATCACACCCATTTTTATGCTAAAACAGCACCTAGGAGGCATAGTTCACATCGAAAGGTATTAAAGAACTTGATTGTTAATGATGTTTCGTAGGACAGTTCATCAGATGAAGTATTGAAGTACCTACTTCTGTTTATGGCCTTCCTTTTTGGTCTCGCTTTGGTTATGCTAATTCTATACTGCTGTTTGCTTTATTGTAAAGTGAGGTAAGATTTTTCATGAATTTCTCAATTACAACCCAGTATTACAAGACGATTCGTGAGCAACGGGCTGTCTTATTTCTTTATGTATTATTATGTAAGGGATTTAAACTTTTTCTGGCAATTCATTTATGGGTACTAACTATTCCCCTACGATTAGCATGCGAGACACTTCACAATGTTATGATCATTCAAAATTGACATAGACATTGGTTGGTAGTTGTAACACACAAAGGGTAGACAGAAGTTATTAGAATGAAAGGATTATTTCTATAAGTATATCATTGCTGAAAGGGACACTATGCATATTCTTCAGGTTTGCGAATATTTTCTTGTTATAATTCCTGAAGACAACGGTAATAGTAAGTGCTTGTAAATGGCGACATGGCTTACCACCACTACTATCTTATCAACACGTAGGTTCAAGGTGGTCATAGAATTACTACCTTCGCAATTGCGGGGATGGAAACCTGAACCTCTGATTGACCCGCAAGGGTTAATGGTCGTTAACGCGAACTATGTTTGTAATTCCTGAATTATTGACAGCATAGTTAGTCAAGGTCGACACATAATAGACAGATATTTTGAAAAGGGGCTACTAACGTTTTGCTACCTTTGACCACCGAGTATAAGAAGTAATATCAATGGATGTCAATGGAGCGAAAATATTTTGTCAGGATTGAGACAAGTGGTGATTCGTGATCTACTTACCCTTCTATGAGGAAACGGGCGTGATGTGTACGTATTATAAATATGCCACAGTTTATTGTAGATGTTAAATTTTGTTGCAGAAGCGCCAAATGCAGATGGTGTTGTTGAAATTTTGGTAATATGAAAAGATTGCTTTCGAGTTTCCGTGTCCTTTCATGAAGTTTCACATGTTTGTTTTGTATGTATTTTTGGTCCCAAATTTAATTATTATTAAAAAAGTTTCAATTGATCAGTTTTATTCTTCTTTTCTATGAATATATTTTCGTGAATAGACCTTTAACATTTATACTCACAGGCATAATTTATTACCATACCTACATATGTATAATCACAACCCGATAGTACAGACATTATTTGTATTTTACAAGCATTTTACGACATGTGTATACAATATATATTATGTGAGCTTCGAAATTTCGAAGGCATACTAGGTATGGGTCACTCAAAGCTCGCGTTTCACTAGATAGAGAGCACTCGACGTGATGGGTAGTAAACCGTATCGCCGTATATAGGCACTGGCTATTACTTATACTGAGGGATAGGCAAGTTTCCTCACGATGTTTTCAAGAGAATGAAAATGAAAAGAGTTCACATGCCAGAGAAAGTAAATAAAAATATTACATTATGATAAGTTTAAATGTCTGCCTAGTTTTTGAAATATTATTTGAACGTTCTTTTTAATCTCTATGTACCAGGGTCACATATTACTAGATTTACACTAACAGGAACTCTATAGCAATGGTATCACAATAGTATATAACCAAACTATCTTTTTCATAGAGACGCGAGCTGATTGTCTATGAAGGTTTCGAAACTCATTAGAGAATTTTTCGGAAAATGATATCTATTTTAATTCTATAGACTTCTATTAGCATTTTTGATGATAAAATAGTTCACCATGAGTTATGTAACAATTGCTGTTCTGGTGGCGTTTGGGTTGCACCAGGCCTTTGGTGCTGTCCCTATTCTCGATTCGGAAACCCTTATGGACGATGTCATGGTACCAAGTGACGTCAAAGCCGGTCAAGTGATCTACCGCTTGAGAGCTTACGACAATGACGTTGACTACCCTTTGGAGTTCAAACTTCTTGGTAAGTGATTCATAAAACATACATATACTTTCACGACTTTAAATCTCTTTCAAGGTGGACAAAATCTATAAGATTTAGCATCTCCTAGGTCACTGTTTAGCATAAATGTTAGGCTGGTTGTGCAATTTGGTACATTGGTGACTGGTTGCTGACCCATCATCCAATTGATCCCATAATGATCACAGCACAATACAGGCGCTACCGCAATATTCGATAAAATCATTAACAGTGATTGCATTTGTATAAGAATGTGGTTTTTCAGGATCGAGAAAAATTGGGATCAGTGATTTCTACCTATACTTCGATACGTACGTTTATGTATGTATCAATAACATTTTGTGAATTCCAGATAACCCAAACAATTCTGTTGTGGAAATAGAAAATTTAGCTTGCACTCGCCTTCATACTGCATGCAAAGCAAACGTTTTGTTGAAGAAAAATGTTACGATTGGAATGGTGCACAAATTCCGCATATTGATCAAGAACACGAAAGGGCTCCAATCTATTTGGCCATGCCAGTTCACGGTTACTGGTGGGAGAACTAACTATGACATGATTATCATTCGAAAACCCAATGTTATTACTGTTAAACCGGTAAGAAAATTAATGTTTTGTACTTTTTAACGAAATTGATGGTAAGAGAAAAAAGACTGTGTTACGTTTTGTGAATTTGTGAAAAAATCTATGTATCAATTAAGTAAGACTTTATATTTAAACACATTTTAAATTTAATTCTCCTATATTGTATTGTGACTGAACTACAAGAGTAATGCTTTTTTTATTTAAAAGGAGCTCCGATGCTCTCTTGTTAGTCCTATAATAAATTAAGAATTAAATAAAGTTATAATTATATGACGTTCATTATTTTTTGTACACCTAGCAAATTTTAAGGCCAAACATTGTGCGTATGTGTTTATTTCAGGGACTGGCGTTTTAAGTGTAAATTGCATAAAATGTTTCCTCTATTTGCAGGGTGCATTTGTTCATCCAGGAAAGGGAATTAAATTGGACCACATGATTGTTCAGGGGGAAGTTTATTCAGCAGTATCGCCCACAGTAAACGTATATGTGAGTTACTATATCCAAATAGCAATAAAAACTTGGTTACGAAGTAAACTACATACATTAAGTCATTAAACAATACATTATGATGTCTCTTCCGATATAAGTATTAAATAATATATTTTTAAAAATTGAGAACGTAAAATATTTTTGGAAACTATTAATTGTTTAAAAACTACTAAATGATTGATTCAGATCACTTAATTATTTTACTAGGTTTTATCCATCTTATATCTGCGGTCTCACCGTATGTTTTATCCACTGAAGGAAGTTTGTGTTAGGTATAAATTTGATGTTACTTTGATTTAGAGAAGTTATAGTTTTTATTATACGCTAATCTAAAGAATTACTAATACATCAATTGATAGCTAAAATATAATAAATAGGGCACCTTATCATATCTTAAGGTGCAATCAAGAATGATCTTTAACTATTGTATTTTTGCAGAATACTCCAGGGTTCACAGTTCACCGTGACTATGTAGGTAAATTGAACGACGCATGGATTGATATATTTTGGACTGGAGCAAAAGATAGACCGTCCAACCTCACTTTTTTGATTTTGGTAAGTTATTATTAACTTAGTGTGTGAAAAATTTACATACATATATCGTTGGTAGTATAAACGTCAGAAGTGACCGTGTATTCTAGGCGTAATAGACCGCTATTTACTGATTGATAGTACTTGTGAGTTAGAATATTTATAAATCATAATACATAAACGTCACGCCCGATTCCCTATAGAGGGGCAGGCAGACATCATGGATCCTCATCTGTCCCGATCCCGACAAACTACTTTCGCTTCATTGAAACATAGGTACTTCTAATGTCTCCCTCTTTCAATATAGGATATAGTCAGAAAGAAAAAAATATACTTTTTTAATTAGACATAATTGTTGAATAATTTTTTTTCAGAATTATTATCAGCCCTCCAAAAAAGATACAAGAAATGTCATTATGTACAGTATTCCGATCCAGTGGGCTACCTCCAAAAAAGAGCCTGAGATCTCTATCAAAGGGCCTTCGAGTATCAAATTAAAGGACACGGTTTCAAAGGGAAAGAAGGTTGCCACGGTGCAAGCAAAAGTCGAGGATGATCCCAATCCTCTTATTATGTACACTTTGGAAATTCCTAATGCTTGTTTCAAGATAAACGCTAAAACAGGTATGAGCTATAAATTTTTATCGCATATTAAATGGATTTTTACCTAGACAACTATCCTAAATTTGCTGTATAAGATACACATGCATTCAAGTCTTTTAATCTCTTTCAGGGTGGACAAAACTTTCACTTATTAGCATTAATATGGGGTTGTTATCTGATGTTGTTAAACATTGATTATAGGTTGCTACCCCATTGCCCAACAGATTCCGTTAAGCCCTAGTCCCTTAATCATCTCCTACGACATGTCGAAAATGACGACAGCCAGTCAGTTTATTTTGGGTTTCAGACTAGCACGACACTTTTGCTATATAACTCACCTTCATACAACATTTTAAAAGAGGTTAATGGATGTTTGTATTATTTCTCAGGAGACATTATTTTACTGAAGTCTTTAAGACAAATTAAGGCCTCTTATTTGTCGAAGAGCTGTTTAAATTTAACGGTGAAAGCAGATAACTACAATGTAAAGTATGGAAAACACAGCTATGCAATAAAAAATATAAAATTCGAACTCCCTGAACTTAAACCAGAGTTTGAAGCTGCAGATAAAAAGTAAGTTAATAATAATACAGAGTGGCGCATTCAAAACGGTCAGTATGGGAAAGTCTGATACTATAAGAGATACGAAGATTTGTTCTTAGGAACCATGTCACCGATTTTGATAAAAAGAAAAACTGCATTCATACTTTCTTTGAAAAAACAACTGTATCCAGTACGGGAATTGAACCCGATGCTTTGAAAAAATAAATTGGCCCTTTTCACTTTTTCTTTTTAAATATCAATTGTGTAGGTCTTAACCTGTAAATGTCTCTATGAAACATGGTGTCAGAAATGAATAAAATGCATTGTTTTGGCATACTTTAGCTTATCATAGTAGTTTACATACACCGTAACAATATTCAACAGACATGTAAAATTGTCTCTATGGCTGTTTGTAGTTTTGTACCTCTCTACTTGTTACATACACCATATCATGTGGCATTAGCATTGCATTAATCCTTTAAGGAGGTTTTGTTATCTACAGTAATAAAAAACTAACAATCTATTGAAAAGTCCACTTAAAGTGATGTGTTAAAAACCATATTAGAATTTTTTTGTAGGACGTAACGTAGTAAGGATGAATTTTACAAAACAAGCTATGACACCATTGAAGACCTAAAATTAGCAATTAAGTCAATTGTAACGCAAATTCACCACATGAAAATACAAAATTCAATAGTAAGATCGTTACCTAAACGTGTTGAATATTGTATTGAAAACAACGGTGGTCACTTAGAAAACCTACTATGATAAACTAAAGTATGCCAAAACAATACATTTTATTCATTTCCGACACCATGTTTCATAGAGACATTTACAGGTTAACACCTACACAATCGATATTTAAAAAGAAAAAGTGAAAAAGGTCAATTTATTTTTTCAAAGCAACCGGATTCGATTCCCGTACTGGATACAGTTGTTTTTTCAAAGAAAGGATGAATGCAGTTTTTCTTTTTATCAAAATCGGTGACATGGTTCCTAAGAACAAATCTTCGTATTTCTTATAGTTTCAGACTTTCCCATACTGACCGTTTTGAATGCGCCACCCTGTATATGGCTGGTAAGGAAATAGAGTTCACAGAAATAAAGACTAGAACAAAGAATCTGGCTGAAATTTAATAGTTTTGCCATTTATTCTTATATTTATTTGATACAGAGATCGCAGAGTGAGTCAATGAAGTGAAAGTGGTTTGTCAAGCAAGACAGATGGGGATCCGTGATCTCTGCCTACCGCTATACAGGGAGGCAGGCGTGATGTGTATTAGGCCTAAGATACGTGGTTACTCATGGTACTACCTACGACTGACATATATTCACGCCTCTACGTCTCCAACGGCATAGGCAGAGATTATCGATCGCCACCAGGAATGGACTTTACAAATTTCTCTTGCTTAACTCACATCCATTAACTTTCTCATACATGCACTTCTGTTCTTCACACTTTGTACATCCACCTTGAGAAGAATGTCGCCAATCTGATCTATATTAGTTCTACCTGGCCTACCCCGTCCAACTCTACCTTCTACTTTTACGTGCTTACTATTTACACGAAAATTCAATAATAAGATTTCAAAGTGAAAATAGGAATGACTAAACAAATTATATTTTTTAGGCTACCTAAAACAGTATTTGAAGACACGCCTAATGGAACAGTTGTTGTACACGGTTATTTGAATGTAACCGACAATACTGGTGCCAGATACGAAATAAGAATGTCAGGTCATAACGACATTTTCAAGGTTGAACCGAAAGTGCTAGTAAACCATGAAAGTTACAAAGTGGTTATGTATAACACAAACCAATTAGATTGCCTCTCTAAAAACGCTTATATGATTGAGGTAAGTTTCATCAAATTTATTAGTTATTGTTTAAGTAAGGTGAGTAGCTGCCATTCTTCCTGCCATTTCGTAGAAGGCGATTAAGGGATCAGAGAGGGGTAAATGTAATCCCTTGAGCGAAGGGCTTGCTGTTACCATTGTTAAATATGACATGACAACCCCAATATTTAAGCTAAATGTAACCATGGATATTTTTTCATGTCACCGAGATTCACCCCGAATGGGATTAAAGGACGTAATTGTATATGTATTTACAATAACCTAGTTCATTTTGTATGGTTTTCAACCGTTTTGTATTTCATTAACTAGTGGAATTGTTAAATTGGCAGGTCACCGCGCAAAAGGAGGGATCTGTTCAGAATATATCAATTTTAAATACAACAGTAAATATAGAGTGTGTTACGATACTCGAACCGGAGTACTATACCGAAATCAAGGAGAATCCACTTGTCGGGACCCAAGTGTTGACAATCAAGGGACAGTTAGGAAAGCCATTAAACATAAGATTTGAAGACCTGGGAAATGAATATCTTGAAATTGAAAAAAATGAAACGAGTGGAGTAATAAAGATTAAGAAAAGTGACGATGCATTCTTTGACCGTGAAAGAACAGAGAACATTGAGTTTTATATTGCGTCCGGGTTCAATCAGTGGTCTATAATTCATCTTAAGATGATTGATGAAAATGATAATACTCCAATCATAACGACGCCTAACATGACAGAATTTCAACTTGTTTCTCTTTATAATACTTTCGCAACAGAAGTGAAAATAGCAGCGATTGATACGGATGCAACGAGTCCCAATAATCTCGTCAAATATGTTATAGTAAATAGTTCAGACTTCACTATTGATAACAATACTGGTAAGAATATGTAGGATTTATTATTTAAAATATGTCTCTTCAGTAACGAAAAAGAAATTAATTTTCAGTAAGTAGTCTTGAGGTTGTTAAAGAATAGAATGGTATCAGTTATACATATACTACGATATTCTTACATCTATATACCAATTTATTTATGCGTACCCCTCTAAAGAGAATCGAGAGTGATGTGTATGTATGTTTATTTATACTGGAAGATCTTTTTGAAGGGTTATGAATATTTTTTGATTAGGTGAAGTAATTTTCTATAAATTCTCACTTTGATTTTTTGTGTTTTACAGGAGTTTTACAGTTCGATCGTTCTTACTGGTCAAACGCGGAGTATAATTCACAATTCACTGTAGTTGCTTATGACCAAGGAGAACCTTCTTTGTCTAGTATCATAACAGTTAAAGTTCACCAACCGTACCAAAAGATAAGAGTGCCACGGGGAATCGCAAAAGAGCCCTTACAACGTTTGATTGAACTTGTAGCTTATGGGAAGACGAATATATTAAGCATCACACCTGACGGAACCAAGTAAGTAACATGATATAAACTAACAATGCTTATGTTTTTATTTTAGGTATATTTTAGATCTCGTAGTGACCGTCCCGTGCTGATCTGGAATGTTAAAAGAATTGGTTGGTTGCTAACATCATCATGTTACCATTGTTCCATATGACATATGACAATGTTCAATATTCATGCTTAAAATTTGTCCAAGGATGTTTTTCCACGTCTCCGAGGTTCTGTTCGGCAAAGAAAGTGAATGAATGTGTATGGCATATTGCCCTGAGCCAAAAATGAGAATCAGTCACATCGACCACGGATATTGATTTGTCTCTATGTAGACAAACTGCTTTCGCTTCATTGATGTCCATAAACATCCTCAAATACACTCGGCACTTATAGACAATTCTAAACGATACACTTTTTCAATAATATGACTGTTATAAGTAATAATTTAATCATCATTATCAAGTTAATTTGTGGCTAAAAATATTTCTTTGTTATTTTCTAAAAGCGTACGGTAGAGTTAAATGCACCAATATTTTCTTTTGTTCAGGAACGCAGTAATATTTAATGTCGAAGGTCGCAATACACCGTTTGATTATGCTACATTGGAAGAAATTATAGAAGAAAAGGGAAGGTATTTCACAGAGACGAAGCCCGGTAACCTAAGAGCCTTGATCGAGTCTAGTAAATTGGTGAAGGTAAATATCTATTCCCTCTACTACATGATAATAGTTCAGAAAAAATCGCGCGGCTATGTAATCCGATTGATATGATTTATGGTTCAATCTTTTGAGAATATTTGTAAAAAACTAGCCTGAGTTGGAAACCATGTGTGACAAACATAACTAAAGTTATGACCCAAAAGGGTTAATAATTCTTAAAAAAATACACTTTATATCCTTTAACCCTTGCGCCGGTGTTTTAAGTTCGTGTGTGGAGTCAGTTAAAGTCAGCATATTAGACAGGTTAATCATGTCGCCATTTACAAGCTCCGACTATTGCCTGTTCTAAGAAACAGAAACGTAGTTCGTACATTTCGCAAATTTGTTTATAATTTGCTTTTTTATATGGTCCTGTGATAGTCTGGGGCGTAAAAAGAATGCTAACTAGATGGCGACTACGGGACTAGGGGTAAATACAATCTATTGGGCGATATACTACCAACCAGCCACCAATTTTCCTTTATAACATCGCAACCTCAATATACATGCTACTCAGTGACCTAGGAGATATTATATCTCCGAGGTTCCATCCTGCCGAAAGGAATTAGGGGACGTGAATGTATCCGTTTATATATAATAATTTGAATGCATTACGCATCTGATCATCCAATGGTGTCTTATTTTTTTATTCACAACAGGATAACATACTTTACATGCAAATCCCTAATGCGTATGCTATAACATAAAAATATTACTTTAAAAATCTTAAACTAATCGAATAGCGTAATCACGGCTTTGGCGAACTCATCCAACCCACATGAAAAGACATGGTCGGTAACCGAGACCGCATTGAGAGTGCGGAGCGCCCGCGACAGCATTTCTGACTATCTTTATCTATATTTTCTAGTTAGTGGACTATTGCCCCACACCAGCGCCAGAGCCGTTTTTCCCATTGGGGTTTCTTATGATCCTAGTCTTCATATTTGCGGCACTCTGTATCTTTGCTGCACTTCTTCTGTGTCTGTGCTGCTGCATACCTGGATGTCCCTTGTTCGTCCCTCCAAAGTGAGTATGAACCGTTGGTTTAATTATAAAGAGTTAATGAAATATACAAGTGTAATTGATCTATGCTCATAATTTTTAACGGTGAGAGAAAACGTCGTGAGCAAACCTGCCTATCTCTCGAGATAGGTAATAGCCAGTGCCTGTAACAGCGATACCGTCCACACCCAAAGTGACCCATACCTAAAATGCCTTCGAAATTTTGGAGATGGGCACTCAAGCTTCCGAAAACCCCGCCACAATAAAAAAGACAGTGTGTATACAAAAATCGTGAAGCGTATGTTTTTTAATTTCTTGATGGAATACGGTACGAGTAAATGCGATCGTAACATTACATTAATGACATAACATATTGATTTCGAGTCGTCAATAGAACACTATGTTTTATTATGTCTGCGTTAGTGTCTTGTAGTAGGAAATTAGAAATTAGCTTTATACAAGGATTGATCAAATATTACAGTATTACAACCTATTGGCATAAATGTCTATATACTACTATACTATGACCCCTTCCAGTATGAAAGATACGAATCTAAGATTATTATGTCAATTTCAGGTCGTTGTGGTGTCTATAAACAATATTTTTGGAGTTTTCTTGATGAAATTTGTGATGTTCTAAAGGTAAATATAATATAAATTATATTATAAATATGTACACGTGTACATTTAAGCTCTTTAATCCATTCGGGACCCTCTCTTAGCACCCTATGAACCCCTATATAACAGCCCTTTCAGCACAGTATGCAAGTGTAGGTGTATGTAAGGCTGTCAATAAAGCAGTCTGCCTGCCGAAAATATATGTCTTAGAAAGAGTGGTAGGCGTGTAATGTGTATGTTTGTAATATTTACTTTCCAAAAATCGTTCCAATTATACAGATTCCGGGTGATATTGTTTGCTACTTATTGTAATAATATATAATTATTCATGTGAACATAGTGAAAAGGCAGTCATTTAAGGATAAGCACATTTTAAGAATGTCAATGTCACCCGTAAGAAATAATAATTAGACGAAGATAAAAAATCTTTCACAGCTTACGTTAAGTAAATTTGAATCGTTTTTGTTTAATTGCAAAACGAAACGTGGTCATGAAATAAATGCTAAACTAACCTCTATATATAATTATTCGTTGATTGCAATGCTCAAAGGGTCCTTACAAAGTATCTGTTCGTCTTGACTCAATCCTTTTTGATATGGAATCTTTAGGGCATTAGACACTCCCCACAAAAGTGAACCGTGTTTTATTTGCTAAAACAATATTTCTATTTCCTTTTTCTCTCTGTTTACAGATTGTTATGAATGCTAAGAGTTCTAAAAGGCTTGAGGCATATTTATGAAACTATGCTTCTGCGTTAGTGCGAGTTTCGGCAAATCTTTATATATTTTTTTATTCTCACTCGCTCCGATTGGCGATGATTTATAAATGTTTTTGAGAATTTACTCTATTTTTGAAAATATATTTATTGTTTGTAAAGTTTTAATTGCAGTTGTTTTATTCCATACACTATACGGCATATTCATTTTCATAGTTTGAATGCGTTGAAACGGACATTCTACACACTCGATATTGTTTTACATTTTGTAGACACAAGTGATAATATATTTCTTCTTAGGTTAGATATTTCTTAGGATTCTTTATTCTCTTTATACGTTTCATCAATTTCAACTTGCAGAATTTACCATTAATTTTTATATTCAGCTACAATTTTATAAACTACAGTACTTTTTAATCAAGCGCCATCTACTTTTTCATGGTTGAAACAAAATGAAGACGTAAATGTTCTGTATTGTTTTAGGGAACACCATTCCTAATAAAATCTCTCAGAAAATCCTTGCAACAAAATGTAGATGTCGCTAATGTAAACTAAATATTATAAAAAAGTTCTTTATCGGAATATGTTGTTTACAAAAGCTTGATAATTATATTTTTAGACATATTAAAATTTTCTAACATACTTGTAGAACATTTAGCAAAAAACTTACTAATCTATATTACATTTTACTGTAGCTTGTAAATAAGTTGTTCCTTACTATAAATAATTTCATAATTAAAGATGTTTTGTGAAATGCAAATAATGTAAATTCCACAATACTGCTAACTTTATTTAAAACCTACAATAGTAAAACCTGACACAATATTCACAAACGCAGCGTTTTGAAGGATACCGATGTTCGAAATCATGTATAAAACTTCACTGAAACTACATAATTAAAACATTTATTCACGCAATTTAATGCCTTTCGAGGTGTATAGAACTTATAAGAGCCAAAATCTCATTAAATACTTTTATCACATTTTAGTGTTGACATGGCAATCATATGGAAAATTATTTCAAGGTTGCTAGCCCATCTCACTGTGCCTCTTTGTAGCCTAATGCGACATGCCAGTACAAACGGCAGCTAGTTAACTTTCTTTTAGCGTTTACGCCTAACTCGGAATTATTGAATATGTTTGAATAATGTAATTTCTACAGTATATAATATAACGTAGAGGTACGTGCATTTAGAATACATAAAGATACATACATGGCATGGCATGACATGGCTTTTGGAGTGGACTGACCTTCGAAGACATAAAATCACTTATAGCATTTATTTTGGATAGCTATAATATAAAAAAATCTAGAAAATTCGTTATAATATAAGTTCTCTAATCTAGGTAGCTAGCCCGTCGACCGATGTCCCGTATAGCCTGTAACGACATGCCGGGATCACTAGCACGGGACATAAGTACATATAATATGATATATCAAAACAGGTAGGTACACATTGCATAAACTTCTTTCTCCTAAGTCAGGGGAGTACTCAATCATTCGCATGAACCGCTCTTCATTCAGCTCATTTGCACAAGCCACTCGCGTGGAAAATTATTGCTTTTTATACTCCCATTTCCTGGCATCTTGTTTTAAGTTCGCCATGCGAAGTTTGAGTTTACAGGTCGAGTCGGGCCGCAGACTGATAAGCTTCTTTTCTTTGACAGAAGCAGAGAATAATAATGTTTAAAGATTTGATTTATATGAAGAGTATATAGGAAAACGTTATCATAAAAATGTTTAGTTATTATATAAGATTTATTCATAATATTCATAAAGTTTTCATATTATATATTGACCAAAGTAGGAGTATGCAATGCAGTAAGAAACTGGGGATACTGAATATTTTAGTTTAACTAGTTAGTTTAACCTACTAATTTTAAAAGTTTTGATTATTTTTCGTTTCATTGCTCTGATAGTTGTGTGTTTTCGGTATGGCGTTGGAGAAGTCAAAGTATATATTCGAATTAAGGATATCAGAAAGAAATATTTTAGTAGCGGTGGCAGATTTTAATTGAATTTATACGCATAATGGAAATCGTTTTGACTCTATGTTGCCTTTCTGTATTTTAAATAATTAAAAGGTGTAATTTATACTATTACAGTAATCTTGTAGAATATTTTTAGATCTCTTGCGAGACGCAAAAGGAACTCAGACGCACCATTCTTTATACTACAACTTTAAAATAAAAAAAAAACTAGCATTTATCATCCGTATGGAGATTTGTTTTGTCTCCCCCACTTCTTTACACGGACCAGTGAGCTGAATATAATAAAAATTCAGATCTGGCGCTTTCTTACCAAAGTTCGGCCATTATTTTGACGGCCACCCGCGTAATAATCGCCCAGGCTGCGTAAGACTCTCGCCACACTTTAATGGAAGGTGCCGTAGGAATATTTTCATAAGCGCTTTTTTATGACCACGATAATTCATGTTAAAGAGGAAATTGTGCATAGTTCGAGGCCATATATCTAGATGTATCTTGAGATTAATATTGTTATAAGATTCCGTAGTGGACAAGATCAAAGTTTCGTAATGTTTTGAGTAATTTTTCCAGTGTGTGCAATCTTATCAATGAAATTCAATAGAACTTGAAAACCATCCAATATAAAGTACAACTACATTTTCACATTTTACCGAATAGAATAAGAATAAATTTCAATTTAAAACATTATTTTTCTTCTGATCCGGCCAAGTTTGAAGTGTCTTACACCCAGGTAGCTCAAAAATAAGTTGACAATAAGACCAGATTAACCTTAGCTTGCAGTTCTCTCGACCCTGACTGCTGAGTAGCCAATGCTGTATCATGGCTTGAAGAGGGTGAAAGGGTTCAAACTTTGAAGTGTCATTAAATGGTCAACTTGACCCGCGTCGCTTACAGAAAGCTTGAGATAAAATTTAAACCCTAGAGAAGCTTTAATTGCTCTGTATGAGAGGGAATAATTAAATATTGAGTGCAGTTTTTTTGGTTATAAACCTTTAAATATCAGTAATTTGTCGTTTGAATAGGAATGAAAATATTATTTCTGAATTGTTTGACAGAGAGGTAACATCGTATCATTGTCAATTGCTTTACAATCAATGTATAAGTACCAATGTATCAAATATGATAGAGGAGTGAATGTACGAAAGCCTAAAATAAAATCAACGCTGCTACACCAAATACTTGTTTCATGTAAAATGGAGAATGTTATAACATAAAAACTATGCAGTTGCTCCTTCATAATACTTTTTTACATCTTCATTAAAAATAAATAAAACTTTCCTTTACCACTCCTTAAAATTTAAACTCTGGTCGGTGCAGCAATAATTAATTTTATACGTACCGAATTGACACTTATTAGATTTTGCGAAACCTACAACAGAAAAGCAATTAATCACGTTTCGCCCGTCCAATAACTTCCCTTACGCTCCTTAATTATTTTCTTATGATTTAAATTTGCTCCGTCCACCCTTGGAGAAAATTCGGATTTGCTACAACTGTCTCCACTTTGGAATTTTTAACTTCGCCAACTTTTATTAATAAGCGACGGGGATAATTAATACTGCTTAAAATCTGCTCAGAGAGGAGAATGTTTTAAAAATGCGCATTTATCATTTGAAATTAAATGAGCTACGACAACATAACAATATTCTTTTTCATATATTTATGAAACACAGGTATATATAATTTTTTGAACAACTTACAAGACTCATTTATTTTTATTATAGTGGGTTCCTCTTATGCATTCCGAATTGCAATCGTTTTACTTGATTAACATAAAGTTAAAAAAAATTATAATAATAATAATATTGTAGGACGTTATTACACCAATTGAACTAGCCCCTTGGTAAGTACATTTAAGACTTGTGTTAAGGGTACTAGTCAACGTATATTTAAAAAATGTATACATATGATATATAGATAAATACATATATAGCATATATAATCAACGACCAGACTGGAAAGCAGAAGAAAAGCGTAGGTTAACTCTGCCTCCACCGGGAATCGAACCCGGGACCTCATGATTAACGTTCAGGCGTCTAACCGACCACGCCACGGAGGTCATGATCCTTAGCGTTTCTCTATTTAATTGTACTCGCATATTATTTCAGCTCCTATCAAAAAAAACCAATCAAACATCCACCTTTATAGAAAAAGGGCACCTCTACCTTATTTATATTAATAACACAACAACAATACACACATAGATTGATGGCTAACGGTATAAGACACTGTGCATTTCATATTCATCGATTTTTATAGACCTAAAAATAACGTCAGTTTCATGCTCAGAAATTTCTCTTCCATTTCTATAATTACCTCGTCCCATTTTTTTCTTCGAAACAAACAATAGACGGCGCTTATTGAACAGCAGTGCTCGATTCAAACCACACAATTAAGTCGCCATTTGGCCATAACAAAAGCTTCGAAGCCTCCCTCGTTCATTCAAAATTAGTGATGACTTCAATAAAAATAATTCTTGTCTTTTAGGCAAATTGCATCGCGAAAAGTCCAAGGAAATCCTTTAATTAAGGGGTGACCCTCGCCACCCCGTAAACAGCGCGCCGTCACCTTTTATTTTTGTTAATTCTTGAGCCTTTTTCTTCGCCGCATAAGTTAGCTCACCCCTTTCTAAGGAATTCGGGCCTTTTTGTCACCATTCTGCCTTTGACAATATCAACTGGGTGCCGAGTTGAACTTTTTAATATCCGTTACTTTAGTACGATTTGAGAGAAAAGAACCTATTTAAATCGGTTAGAACCTTTTAAATTTACTTGTAATTTAAACAAATCTATAAGTTTAGTACAATAATTGTACACATTATTATGATTACGTGTATGTATTAAATCTAGCAAAAGCAATGCACCACATATGGTTTAGACAATCAGGAAAATTTAGCATAATCTACATTAACAAATACATAGATTGACATATAGGTACATACATATATACACATCAAGCTTGTTTCCGTATAATAGGCGGAGATCACGGTACCCCACCTGTCCCGATCTAGACAAACTACTACATACATACCTAAAAACCTTATTATAGTAAAACATTGGATTAATTTAATTCGCTTGATAT
The DNA here is from genome assembly GCA_030578115.1 of Leucoptera coffeella. NCBI lineage: Eukaryota > Metazoa > Arthropoda > Insecta > Lepidoptera > Lyonetiidae > Leucoptera > Leucoptera coffeella. Next base: position 36,045 of record JAMBLF010000472.1, read on the forward strand.
ATATAGATAAGTTTGTTTTATACTCATAAAATTTTAACACAAACATGCTTGCAATCAATCCCAACCCAAACGGCACAATATAAAAGTCATCCCCTGCTATCATAAAAGCAATAAAAGCCGACCACAGCAAAAACAACCGTTCCGACATTTATTAGGTTAAAAATTCACAAGGCAAACACCAAAATAATGCAAATGAGGATCGAAATTTTCTTAAGAAAATTAGAAAAAAGTTGTTTAAAAACGCAAAAGATCGCGGGGCTGTAGTCGTAGCGACATGGAATTTTTAATCCATTTCCCGCAGCCGATTAATATTCAAGACTCGAAGGTCTGCCTCATCTCCTTTCCCATTATTGCTCGGACTTATTACGGCCCAAGACGCGGCTTTGATTTCGACAAACTAATTATCTTCCCTAACAACTACTCTGGCTATGCAATTTGAATAAATGATTTATAAAAGAAACAGACTTAGATTTAGTCGAAGGTTTTGGTAAGGTCAGAAAACTGGACGAAACTACTGTTATAAGAAACGAATTTAGAGTTGTTCATATGATCAAATGTGTATTAGCTATATCTTGTACTGTTACAGCAGTAATCTAGACTCTATCTAACTTTAATCTCTTTTTAAAAAGACGTTATATTTAGGCTACTCTGTCTTGAAACTTAAAGATTGTTAACATGTTAAAAAATACGATAAGATTGTTATTATTGTTGTAACATTTATATTGATGCAGGTATTCTTCATTCAATTTCTAATATTCTAAATTTATTATCAAACCAAACGGTCAATTCCACTAAGACATCTCAACTTAGTTTGCATCCTCGAGATTCGTAGCAGAGGAATTATTCCTAATATATTCAATATCCGGAGCCATCGTAATTTACCGTCTTGCCCAACATCCATTATGGACAATGTTTACTCAACCTGGGCTTAGTGCTTTGTAAGACAACAGTAGGGAGGAACTGCTGCGTAAGTGCTTCTAATAACACAGATGAGGATGGGGAATTATAAGTGGATGGCTATTTTATTATGAGGCAGTAACTACTAACTAAACTAACTAGAAACGTAATAAATATGATGAGAAAACGCGTATGAAAAAATAATCAGCATCGTGAATATTCACTGTTGCGGAATAAACAGTCTTGAGAAATGAGACCTTACCTAACCAAATGCTAACTAACCAAGTAGTAGTAATGAAAAAAAACCATTGCATGTATATTATGTTAATGCAATTGAGTTTACTAAAAACAATGGTCTACTTTCTTTCTGAAAATAAATGATTAATTGTTCTACGAGTACCATAAAGAAAATTATTTATGATCTCAACGTTTTGTAGTAAATTGATACTAACCTTTACAGTATTAAGATTTTTCCGAAACCTCAAAATTCACTTCATTGTTTTTCTAAAACAATTCGTGTGTGTCTCCACTTTGACAGGAGAAAAATAAAAGAAAGAATAAAATACAAATAAAGGTTCGAAGAAAACAATCGTGGTCTGAATTTGCTATTCAAATCTCGCGCGTTGACTTTTCCCTCGCGCAAAACAGCGAAGAATTCAAATTCTTAAACTTGGGGTTAGATAAATATTATCGTCATTTTGATTTGATACATTTTTGTCAAGAGTGAGTTTGCGCAATAACAGCAATATCTGGTTCCTGGCTTTGTTTATTTGAAAATAGGTATATTTTTATTATAATTAAAACAAATGATATTTATTCCCAATGGAACGATTTCAAAGAGGACGTTGCATAACTAGAGCTACTACATACGAGTACTTATCAGTAATCACATTCATAAGTTCTTGAACAAAAATCCAAATAAAATGAAGTGAAACTTCTATCACAGTTTCAACTTCATCCTAGTCATAAAAAACTACTTCACCTTTATAGATCATGGCAAAAATCCGGGATAATCTATGAAATATGTCCCTCTTCATTCCCTTTCGTAAATTCTAAAGTGACAATATTCCTTATTGTGCTTGAGCCGTGAAAAATATATGCACACCCCAAGGGTGCCAACGCAGGGCGAAGGGGGTTATTAAAATTATAAACAAATAAAATTATTCAGTGTTCGCTCCCTCTCAAATGTATTCGTGGCCTGAATTCGCATACTGTCTATGTGTTACAATCGTACTGAAGTAATAAAATACTATAGGTACGGAATAATTTACAATATGTTTATATACATATGTAAATGTGTGTAAAGTTTCTGATATGAATGAGACTCAAACTTTATCCAATTTGGTGTGATCTCTAACAATTTAAATATAAACAAACAATAATTAATAATAGTAACGTTAGTTTATCTTAAAAGAATAAATCAAAGCTCTATAAATATATTTATCTTTTGATATCATGCTTATTTTCATTTAAACAGAAAAAACATGACAACGTACATATATTAAAAATCGCGTGCTATGATGTAGAAATAGCAATCTGGAGCGACATCCTTCCATACAATTTCCTGTACCAATCTCGTGACATTTTTCATATATCGAAATCGAATCCCTAACTCTTCCAAGTTTTTATTTTATATTAAGGCGATAAACATGTCGGTGCGGGGCCACCCTTCTCAACAATATGCAAGTCAGAGAGCGCTTATCATCGTGCGGACCCAGATAGCTCGGGATCTTCGGGTTTTGCACTGAAACGTATTGATGTTGGCATATTACCCGCATCGGCTGTCAAGACATTTGTTACGTGAGGTTGCGGAAAGTTTGAATCTATCCTTGTATACAGTAGTTGCGTTTTTAGATATAGAGACTTGGTTGGAGATAACACAGAAATGAAAGTGCTAATGATTGAAGAATTGACCTACCATTAGTAGCAACAGTTATAAGTTTAGATCTAAGTCTTGTGAAGTACTAAATCAGATTTGAAAATATAATTAACATATTTTAATTAAACCACCAAACAATAAACGCCAGAAGAGCAGCACTTGAGGAATTTTCATACAATGTCCCAGCAGCCATAAAATATCTTTGGAGAGCAATCGTATGGGGAACTTTGTAGAAGCCGTTTCATCTTGTCGCGAACAGTGTTTTACTGCCGAATTAATATGGCAAATTAATGCGTATGGTAACCGTATAATTTTCACATGACGCCGAAAATTTAACGCACCCCACGACAAAGTTTCGTTTGCACGCGCGGTGTAGAAACAATTAACATTTTTACCGAATGTTAAGCTTGAACAAGAACCGGAGAGTGTGTGGGTATGTTAATTAAAAGACAACATCGGCAGTCCATTCCAATTGTCCATTTGAATTTTGCGACGACTGGCTTGCTTCGTTTTGATCGTTTGCTAAATATCATCATATTGGATTTCTGCGTAATAAAGATGGAAGATTGAAAGGTCTCTCTCTCCTTTTCGCTCAAACTGTAATTTTCTTATTGACGATTTTTTTATTGGCTTAGCTCTTATTATAAGCAAAAAAATATTTACTTATATTTCTTAACAATGCTATCACAACACAACATTTGCTCTTATACTAAACTTATTTTGTAATAAAAGACCTAAGTGCACGTTTATGGACACCTGAACTTTTAATAAACATTTCTTAAGAAAATAAAGGGAACTCAACTTTTAATTGAAAGAGATTTAAATACTTGCGCGTGCCCTTACAAAGTTCGCAAGGAGCACATTTGACTTTATGAGTGTGATTCGTCACGACAATTGAACACGTGGGGTGTCTTGTGTGTAATGAGAATTGCTCTTAGGGATATGTAAGATACAGAATGAGAGTATTTTGACAAGGAACTTAATATAATAGTAAGTTAATTTAACTTAAGGACCAATTGAGGAATCGGATTGTTGTTCATAAAACTTAATGTACCATAATATTTGCTACGCTAAAAGGGAGATAAAATAAGGATTGATTATAAACAAATTATCCTCCGAATAGCGCTTATTTCTGAAGTAGTAAATCCTAAAGATATATAGATCACCTTTATACAAACGTAAGTTTTCAGTTTCCAAGGTAGAATGATATCTATTGTTTGAGAAATAATTGCAAATGCAATTATAGTGAAATTCTTTCTTTAAGATTCTTCAGAAAATATAAAGTATTAAGAACGCCATATATGAAACACTAAATTTATATTTATTTGGTAACCAATTTATTAAGCAAATAAGATTAATCAAATACATAAATTAGGCCGCCCAAACCAAATACGATTTTGGCCAAACACATTGGTTATAACAAGAGACGCTAGTGAATATCGAAAGCAAACAATTAGAGGCATGTTAAGGGAAGGGCCGCGATTAAGTTATACATATGCGGGTTAAAGGGTAACCTGACTCAGGAAGATTAAGATTCATCGAAAGGCCCTTACACGGAAGCAAACAGGCTACGAATCTGTAGGGTTGACGCGTATGCTAGTGGCTGATAAAAGCGCAGGGTATGAAGTATTTACTGAGAAAAAAAAACATTGTAACTAACAGAAAATCAGCCTCGTATAATGTCATTCATAAAATAAAAGAATTAATTTGCCATTGCTTTCAGCCTTACATACGTTTCTTTTTCTAAATATTTTCTATGACACAAGTTAATATGTTTAAGTATATTGAAACTTATTGTAACACTTTATATATTTTAAATACTATTCTGCAAAATTAGAACTGATAACCTAGACACATGAGATCTAATCGTTTAAATCATTATACTACGGAACTACTGTCAAGTCCTTTTAAGGAAGGACCATTTTACTTTTGAATTACGTTGCCAACCCTAATTCAGTGGGTGTCTTGGCGATGTTTGCCCAAGGTACAGCGTAGGAGCTTGTTAATTTCGTATTCACCCCACCGTCGGTGCCACTGCTCCCAATATTAATATTTTGATAAAGACTGCCTTAGCCATGCATTTCCATAGGCGAACAAACAAAGCAATGTTGTCCTTTGTGTTAATATGTGCTTATTCTCAAGGGCCTAAGTGATTGGCTACAGTAATGGAAGGATAGATTTACATATTGTTGTATTAATTATTGTGATTCTAATAAATTAATTAACTTTATATTCTGAAGATCCAATAATTACAGTATAATACATACACACATTACACCCGATCACCTGTAAAATATTATTGCAAGCTCTTTCTTTACTAGGTATGTGATATAATATAAATAAGTTTTAATGCTACATTAACATTATCTTTATTCTACAAACATTCTTTTATATCAATAATACTTTAAAATGATGATGATTGATGACCAATGCCCCTTTTTCACTATACTGAAAAGTAGACTTTTACACTTTATATTTTATACAAAACAATATAGACATTTACACTTATCTCCAGCATCAAATATAATATCCAAGTAAGTACTCTGAAACAACAATAGCATAATTAGCTCTGGCCATAATCAGTGGAAACAAGCAAGGGGAGTTCTCTTAATGTCTTCGCCACGCCTTTTCGCCGTCCACGATAGTTGACCAGCGCTTGGGGAGCCTTTCAAACTATTTAAGTGCTAACAGGGATTTAAGGAGACCCTGGGGCCTGTCATGAAGATAATTGGTTCCCTCTTAATTGACCGCAGTTTGGTTAATAGGCGAAATTTCCAATGCTTAGGTGACCGGGCTGTTTTAATATTTTGTGTGGAGTTATTGATCTGAAAGTAATGTTTTTGAGGTTAATATTAAGAGTTTTAGATACACATAAATAGATACCTACACACTCATAATTATGACGGGATTTTGTAGCAAAGAACGAAATGTTTTAAATTTATTTCCGGAAAATATTAGAGCTGTAAAAAACCAAAATAATCGTAATTATAACATTTATGTCATGCCAACTAAAAACATGTAACCAAAAAAACACATGAAAGCTTACAACTTTACCTTTTGTTTTGCTAAATTAAGACCAGCTAGTACCCCAACCACACAACCGCACAACTTGACCATTTAACCGAGCCATCAGATCTTAATCTGGAAACACCGTCTTCATTTCACTCGACATTGATTGGGAGGACTACAATGAATAGTCGTATTGACAATACGGTGGTCAGCAAGACTGATGGTGTTTCTTTTGTCTCGCTCCAAAGGACGTGGCTAAGCCATATCTCAACGGAGACAATGTCCGATCTCGTCCCGATCTTGCACGTCAGCAATCGGGGACCATCGACCAATACGGGCGAGTAGAGAGAGAAAGTGTAGAACTGCTAGTGTATACCGGGTGGCGCATTCAAAACGGTCAGTGTGGGAAAGTCTGAAACTATAAGAGATACGAAGATTTGTTCTTAGGAACCATGTCACCGATTTTGATAAAAATAAAACTGCATTCATACTTTATTTGAAAAATCAACTGTATCCAGTACGGGAATCGAACCCGGTTGCTTTGAAAAAATAAATTGGCCCTTTTCACTTTTTCTTTTTAAATATCGATTGTGTAGGTCTTAAGCTGTAAATATTTCTATGAAACATGATGTCAAAAATTAAAAAAATGCATTGTTTTGGCATACTTTAGTTTATCATAGTAGTTTACATACTCCGTAACAATATTCAACAGACATGTAAAATTGTTTCTATGGCTGTTTGTAGTTAAGTACTTCCCTACTTGTTACATACACCATATCATGTGGCATTAGCATTGCATTAATCCTTTAAGGAGGTTTTGTTATCTACAGTAATCAAAAACTAACAATCTATTGAAAAGTCCACTTAAAGTGACGTGTTAAACCATATTACAAAGTTTCTTGTGGGATTACGTTAAGCTATGTTACAAGCTATGACTCCATTGAAGACCTAAAAGTAGTAATAAAGTCAATTGTAACGCAAATTCACCACATTAAAATGAAAATACAAAATTCAATAGTAAGATCGTTACCTAAACGTGTTGAATATTGTATTGAAAACAACGGTGGTCACTTAGAATACCTACTATGATAAACTAAAGTATGCCAAAACAATGCATTTTATTAATTTTTGACACCATGTTTCATAGAGACATTTACAGCTTAAGACCTACACAATCGATATTTAAAAAGGAAAAGTGAAAAGGGCCAATTTATTTTTTCAAAGCAACCGGGTTCGATTCCCTTACTGGATACAGTTGTTTTTTCAAAGAAAGTATGAATGCAGTTTTTCTTTTTATCAAAATCGGTGACATGGTTCCTAAGACGAAATCTTCGTATCTCTTATAGTTTCAGACTTTCCCATACTGACCGTTTTGAATGCGCCACCCTGTATATAATTTGCAAAAGTCATCTCTTGTGAAAGGCAATATTTTCTGTGTCAAATACTACTTTTATTCCTTGGGAGTTTGCAAAAAAGTACGAATATTTGCTCTTGCACTTGCACTTGCAGTAAACGATTTATGGGGAGATTGAACCATCCATAAGCACCGGTATAGAACAATATCACTACAATAAGACGCGAACTATACGCATATAGCAAAAATTTTTTTCTCGTATCTCGTTTTGTTAACCTATTTAAATTCTTATTTCCTACTGTTCATTTACAAACATCGTTAATAAAATTATTAATTTCAAACTCTACAAAAGCTCGATAGCTTCTGTCATTTCTTTTTCCATGTAAGCTCTACGCTAAATCGAACATCTGAATCTTAAATGTCCACCACATTAACTACAGACTGGAACCGTGGGGACGTATTTGTCAATTTGGGACCCTCCCTTTATTTAAAACATTTCCTTTGTATTCCAAATTGTAGGTAGGCCCAGCTTGTTTTGAAGTCGCAAATATACTGGTATAAAGTGTCTACCTAAATCTCTTCTCATTTCGCTTGAAACGAGAGAAGTTTTTTATTCAACTGACATATCATCACATCTGATCATCATCTTATTAGTTCATAATATTCTTCATAGTTATATTTGTATCCAATACTTATCATAACACCATTTGTACCAAATAGACACTATAAAATTAATATATTTTATACTTACAACACAAAAACTCAAATCTCTCCTACCCTTAGTGTAATACCCAAAGCTAGTAAATAGTATAGTTACAGAAACATTTAATCATGCTCTGTTTTATCATACCGATCTGCTGTATAGACATAAATCCACCATAAATACTCCCAACTCAACGCATCGTATTGGCTACATCGAATGTTCGATAAACTGACCAGCAATAACAAATCGCAAGGGGTAAGAAATGCAGATGACGATTAAGATAATTTCCTGCGAACGTCCGCAGTGGCTAGTGTATCGGAAATATCGTTGATAGTAACAACGGTCGGTTTTATTACTTCACATAGACATTTTGGGAAGAAAGTTTATCCTTTTATGTGAAGGGAAGATTCAAGAACCAGTGTAATCTGTTTGGAACGGAATGTGATAGAATCGTTGTTGGCTTTTATTTTATGGCATATAAAATTAAATGATTGAGTGACTAAATATATCAATTTAATAACATAATGTAACTTTACACTTACAATTAGACTTAATCCGTTTTTATTGTCTTGTATTTACTATTTGGATTACTCAATATGGGATTTCAATATAAAAATTTTTATTTTTTCTAGTCTATACTTTTTACTACTTAAAATATACAGGTTCCTTAATATGACCAAAGAAGTAATTCAGGACTATGCGTTCTTAGATAATGATAACCTATCAAAACAATACCTGAGTATCAAATCCAAATAATATTGGTCAAAATCTAAACAATTCAATATTTTGTACCTTGCCCAGTCCGCGTTTACAGCTGCCCGGATATTTTATGCATCACCGACCGCACTGGGTCCCACCGAATTATTTTGGTCAACTGCCCAACTGTGCGAAGGCAAACGGTGCAAACGGAGAAAGGCAACTAATCAGGTCTGCAAACGTACCTTTTCATGTATGAATGGGTTTGCGTTTGCTCTTTGTTTTAATGTTTCGTTTTGGGATTGTTCTCCTAAATATTGAGGTACACTTTTGACCGTTTAGTAACTTTATTGGTCTAGTTCTTTGCTTGTAGTACTAATTTCAGTCACTGGAAGACATCCACCTATTGATGAAGCGATTGAAATGTTTATCATTTGTTTAAATGTAGAGTAACCCTCAGTTGTATTACTCTGTAATATGAAATTCATTTGTAACAATTTATTACCCACAAACGTGTGCAATCTATCTTTACATAAAACATCAAATAATCTTCTTGGGGATATCAAAACTTAACAAGAAAGCATAAGTCCTGACCCAAATACATGTATATAACCATTGATGTTGTACAAACCCTGAAACATTTGAAATCAGTAACGCTGCCGTATTGATGATATAAGTTTCAAGTTGGATGTTTAACAGCACCTGTTTCTCTGGCTCCAACTCATAATATTCGGCTTAGAGGGTACCGAACGCTTATACCAATGTCAAACAAATAGAATATTAAGAATTTATAATGGATATTATATGAATATTACGTATCCATCAATTTAATACATGATTCTAAAATATAAATTAAAATAAGGTCCTTTTCAGGATACATATAACCATAGTCATCTCAGCCACGGAATAATATTATATCGCTACGGACTGCAAAAAGGTAAAAATATATCATAATTCTCCTCCATGCTTCTAATGCTTTATGAATTTATTAAATACTTCTTTCAGCGATAAGCATAGAGAGCTTTTGTAATTACAAGAGCAAACAGCCATTAAAATTCCGTCGGTTCCCCAAATCAACAGTGAGCCAAACTCAAATTGCGAAACGAAAGAGGCCCAAGACAAAGCGTCTGTAATGTAATAACAGAGAAATAAAACAAAACGAACGCGCCTAAGCACACGTCCTGATGCATGGGGCCGTTGAAATAATATTATCGTTACTGAGTACTTATTCTCCAAGGAAAATCAACATAAAGTGAATAAAAGAAAATTATGAATCGCTCCCAAATAAATTACCCCGTGTCGGCGGCAAAATAACATCACATTTGAATGCCTTTTATGCTTTATGGGCCCCTAACTATATGAAATAAGGCCCGGTGCCATTTTATGGCACATGAGATCACGTGCGTGGCATAATTTTCAAGTTTGTTTGTTGTGAATTTTCTTCGCGTAATGCCTGTTCATACTTCGAAAGTGTAAGAAAACTCGTGATTCAGGACGGGCATAAAAATTCCGGTCGCACTCGAAGAGTGATGTATATCCTGCCGCCGCGAGAGGTGCCGTATAAATTATCGATAATTACATTATCGGAAGAAAAATTTGTTACCGCTACCTCATCGCGATTTTTCTCGAGCGGAGCCCATAACTCCTAATGACATGCAATAACCGTACCCCCAATTTCCGACATAAACCCGCCATAACAATATCGACATCAGCATTTTTCCGAAGCATTTTTTATTAGGGAATAAGTAACACTTTTCACTGTAATCAGACGCCGCTCTTTAGGGTAAGGGCGAATATTGGCCACACAATTTGCTTTTTACCACCGCTCTGATTTTTTCGCACTCTTTCCTCTAAGTTGCAAGAGGCCTGAGAAGAATTACAATGAGTTTATAATATTTCATCTCTGGATGGACTTGGAAGTAAATTCAACTGGAATTCCTTGCTAGCCAATGTATTTTATTCAGTCACTTTTGGTTATTTTAGTATAGATATTTCTCTAATTGAAAATAAGTTAGATACTGATTATATATTTAACATTTCATGGCAATTTTAGTCAGTATTCTAAATCAATAAAATTTACTCTGATAATAAAGTCCCAACGGATGCTAAGCCCTAAATTGCTTCAATAGAATGCAGCAGCTTAAATATCTTGGATAACTACTTGGAAACTAAGGTTTTCATACATTCCTTTTCACGATCTATTATTTTAAGACCATTCTTGCCACTCTTTTACTAATAATTGACATACACATGTAAACAGCCATGTAAACATTACATACACCTGTGAATATACCTCACCCCATACATTAGGCTTCCGCACAATCGTAAGGCGATAAGGCTTCGCATCAGGCTGCGGGTCACGTCCGCAGCTTTCAAGTGATGGGCCTTCTTATTCATGACTAATGACTAGGCTCACATACTTCGTGACTCTATGTGTACTGGAGTCATGCGACAGGGTGTTATGATGCCCTGGTAATGTAAAGGCTTGAGACTATAAAGGTACAGTTACAACAATAAGGGTTTTTTATATTGATCTGGATTTTGAATGAATTGATTTGAACTGCTGTTTCTGTTTCAGTTTATGTAAAAAAATTCTATATTGAAAAAGTTAATAAATGAGTTAAAACATAAAAGGAAGTTGTGAAGAACTCATGTAATTCAGAGACGAAATATAAATCAGGCAACATAATTAAATCCAAGTTTAAATGAATTATCTGTCCATGAAAAACTTTAATTATATTCTAAAATTATAAAGACTCTGTAACCTTACTCTTATCGCATCAACCTGTATTCTAAACACGCTCTACGGCGTTGTGTATTCAAAGTGTAACATATCCGTCGTTTGATTAATACATCTTATGATAAATCTTCAACACAAGCTTCCATCCGAAAAAGGTTTTAAGCGGAGTAAAACACAGCATACGAGAATTTTTGTTCGGTAATTATTCTGAATACTGATACAATTAATTCCTTTCATTTAGTATTAACATAGAATTTGTTCCTTCAGACAAATTATTATTAATAAGATAAAGAACCTCGGTGGATCTTAATTCATCAATTAACCTAATTGTATTTGCCAAGCCATAATATTATTGTACGCAAGATGTTACACAGAGTAGAGATATCGAATCCTTTTTACAGTTGGAATTACTTAATTTACTGATATGGTAAATAATTAAAATTTCTAGACATGTAATTATTTGCCGATATCATTACTATTTCTTTGGCTTAGTGTTTTTTCTTGTAAAATATAAAATGTATAATTTTTATTTTGGATGAATAAATTAAATAAAATGTTTCTTTATATTGAATAAAAAACTTTTATTTTAAAAACTTTTCTTTGATTTTAAAAAAAGTAACAAACGAATTTAACCTGAAATGGCGATAAGCACGATTGTAAGAAAAAAATTATTACGTAAATAAGTTAAAATTTTATATTGAAACTTAAAATTTTTCAAAACGAAATAAGTATTGTAATATTCTTTTTTATCTACACTGTGTCTCGTCTAAAAGGGATTGCTCCGGTTGTCAAGAAAGGGGTAAATCAAAAGTTTGCTCAAGAAAAATTTGCTAATTTAAAGAAAGCGAATAAGCGTCAGACTCAAGCCGTTCCGCCGAAGTTTCTAAGATTTTTCACTCTCAACTCTAATTGATACCGAAAGTTAAATAAATCTCGCTACTTAGCGTTCCTTGGTTTTGTTTTGAACAAAGTCTTGGAACAATCAATTAATCAACTATGCTGCGAAGGCGCCTTGCGGACAAATGAATCGAATTCTTTGTCCGCAAATTCTCAACTTCGCAAAAGGGAAGGGTAGGAACAACGCTGATGGTAATGTAGTTTCGCCATAACGCAACTTTGTGAATAAAATAGAAACAAAAAATATATCGACAGTCCCTTGCGCCGTCATAACATTCCATCATAGGTGTAATAGGAATTCGGGAGCGATAATAAAAAACTTTCTCCCAAAAATCTACTGTTATATCGGAAAGTTGGCAAAACAGTTCGACATGAACGTAAATAAAAATACAGAATACGGAGATAAGCGTGTTTCTTATTATTACAGGCATTCCGAACATACACGTATACGAGTATTCGTGCAAACACATTCATGGTAGCTTCTTGGAAAGCAGGGTATATAAACCATAGTTGCACACGATTCTCACGTTATTATTGCACGTAGTATTTTCTTTTTGCTTCATGTGGATTTAGTTTTGTTTCTTCAAAAGTTTAAAATCAATTAAGCATTTCATTTCAACTTAGTTACAAGATGATTTTACATAAACAAAGTAAAAGTAGACAAAATCTTATCATGTCTTCAGCTAGAGAAATTCATTACATAACGAAGTAAGTTGGATTTTTGACAACCACTTTTTTTTAAACTTGTCCCTTCCACCTAATGCAAGGAGCAGAAGTCAAGAAAAATAACTTCAGAAAGAACAAGCAGCTTCGTTCTAAGAAAACAAAACCTAGAGAGCAGGTAAACAGACCTTTCTAAGTAGCACACTTTAGAAAAGATCAACAAGAGGGCAACACTTCTACGGTCACTCAATTTAAAAGTTTCCCTCCTCTTTGTTTTGTCCTGAACAAACTCAATTAAGTGCAGTTTGCCTCGAAATATTTCATTTGAGCGTTTTTTTCCTAATTCGTTCGCTTGTTGAGTTCCATGAATAAATTGATACAATTCGAGATTGAGGGATTGTTTAGTTTTGTTTAACTTGAATACTAATGAGTCGTCCGTTTTGTTTAGATATTTTACTAGAAGACTTGAGGCTATTAAGAATTGATGAATATAGTATACCTAGGAATTTTATTAATATTTCAATATCAAAATGACACGATTCAGGATATATTCTCCTAAAACTTGTCACTTTTCCAAGGAACAACGAACTATCTAAAGTGATAAGATTTTAGAGGTCATTACTACTTTGCATAATGTTATAGGTCTGCACTATGTTATACTAATCTTGATTTACGGCAAAAGGATTTCTCGATCGACTTAATCAAGTAATCAGAACCGTAGGCAGCGAAATGAGAATTGAATGTAAATGTGCGGGCTTTATCGGGGATTATAGTGTTCCGTCTGTGTGCCCGAGATAGTTACAGACACTGCCCCGTCCGCGGCTCTGCATTAATATAACAAATCTTAACCAGTTTATTATGAACCCACTCTATACATACCAAGTACGAAGATTCTAGGTCTAACTATGCTGGTGTAACTACGCCGCGAGCTACCCGTATACTAGCACTTGAGCAAATTTTACAGCTAGCGTAATCCGCCCTTTTCTGTACTGGGGTCCAACCCTTACATGTCTTGTTCTCCACAGTAACCAGTTATGAGGTTATTATCCGAAAATGAATGTAGGTTTACGGGGTAGCTTAGTGCCCGTGCCTTTGCAAGTTACAAATTAATTAGGAGATTCCGGTTTAATTAATGTGTCTGGCTTATTGGAAGGGCTAGAGGTATATATGTACGTGTAGTAATAGAACACGTTTACGATGACGGTACACGTAGTTGTTTTAATAGTATAAATAGGTAATTATGAATCGAAAAGGAAAAGAAACATTTAATATAATATTAACTAATTATTAAGAGAATTATAGTATAATTTTGACTACTAAGTTACTTGATTGCTCAGAACAAACTAAAGTCGAAGTAAAACAATTATAATATAAAAACGTTGCGCTAATGAAATTAGATATAGTAATATAACCATATTATTTAAGCAAGCAAACCAGTATAATACGTAGATAGTTTATAATCATTTCACAATCTTCTCTATGAAAACTTCATATTTATTTTATTTCCAATCCCCATTTTGTTCAAATCACAACTTCCATTACATTTGCGCACGTGTAGTTAAGCAATTAATATATCTCATCACAAGGAGTTCAAAATGTGATTAAGGCCCGCAGTTAGGCCGCGGTTGCCAACTATACGCTCAAGCTGTCAATCCGATCCTAACCGCGTATTACATTAAATGGCCTGGTTAATCCGCCCCGGAAGGGAGGAAGTAGTAACGATACTGGTGTAGAATGAAATGGAAGGTAACCGTTGTAAACTAGATATATAAAGTTGAATCGTTTTCATTATATATACCCTCTCCACTTAAACGAATGCAAACGAAAAGTAAAAAGATTTCTATCCACTCTTTCTTACACTGACACAGAAAAACTTATAAACTCTATGTGATTATACGCGTGTGTGGATGTGTATATGTATGTATGTATATAATATATATATATATATATATATATATATATATATATATATATATATATATATATATATATATATATATATATATATATATATATATATATATATATATATATTGAAATTATTATGGATATTTATTTAATATGGTTGGCTAGAATGATGTAGCTTTGAATGAAGCGAAAGAAGTTTGTCGGGTTACAGATAAAAATTGTTGCTAAGCTGTCTCTCCGTTTCATCCCAGATCTCTGTCTGTCTTTCTGTATGGATACGGGCGGGATGTGTACATAGCTATGATTAAACTGTTGAACAGTTTTCTGATTAGTTTTTGGTTTAGATATTTAATATATTCTGGTCGAAATACTACGCAATAATTACGTAATTAAGACAGGTATATAAAGTAAATATATCTGTAATCTATCGTTGGTTGGTTATGTCTGAATAATGCAACCTAAACAATTACAGAAAATCTGCGAACCTAAGATCGATTGATCCCGTATTCCGAAAAAGTTTCCGAACGATTCCTCCAAAATGCGCATTGAGTAAAATATTCAGTCTCCTCGCACATTATCGCTGTTTGACTTCACATTAAATCTTAGGAGCGAGCTATAAATAACGGCAAAGTTTTCTCCCACTCGAAATAAGCACTCAAAAATGCAAAGAGCAGAACAGAACAGAGCACGTTCAGTAAATTTATTTTGTTTCGCACAATTCAAATAACCATAACTCACCACGGATAGGCAAACCCGAGTCCTATCTGACGATATAATGAAACGCCATTAAGTTTCCACCGGGCTTAAGTTTCAGAGGAAACGCGTATTTAACCTCCTACCTTGCAGATAAAGATGTTACTTTCCAATTTATTCCGCGTCGAATTCCAAAACTGGAGTCAGACCATATCTTACCGTCTTACCCGAGGCTTTTAAGCAGGTAAGTACTCTTCATTTTGTTGAAATTGCTCTCAATTTGTATGTTGGTGAAGCCTTATGTAAATGTATTTAGTTTTTTTTTAAGAAAAATGAAAAATTTTAGTTTTTTTTATGTACTAATTTATGAAATTTGTGCCGTTTTACTATAAGACTAATAGAATGGTACAAAATAATAGCAGAACACTTTTACTTTTTCAGCATTTTCCTAGTTTTTTCGGAAAACAAGTAGTTGGTCTCTTACTTACTACTACCTTGCATTCTTATTACATATCCGTATAAAGAATATCAGAATACAATATTCTAAAAAATAGGAAAACGTATCCTCATAACGCTTAAGAGAAATGCCATGTTCTTATGCTATTAGCGTGGGGGACCGTTTGCCATCTTGCCAATTCAACAATCAGGTAGTTTATATTCACAAAGCGTACAACGTATGAATTTTACCTATACTCCGACACTCGACCTTTGAAGCTACATCATTTCCTCACACCTACTTACCCCGAGAGGGTTTAATATAGGAATGGGAAATTAGGGAAAGGAAAACTGAAAAAAAATTTTGCTGCCAATTACATACTTTTCCGTCTTCCATATCAAAAGAAGGGACTTGAGATAAATTAAATCTATAAGGCATAATAAGCGACTAAAAGAATTGTGATAAATGGCATCTATCGGATAGTGGTCAACCTATATCCAAAGTGTCAAATAAATGTCTCAACAATACTAATATGACCGAGACTGAAAATGTACGTTAAATCTGTAAGTACGGATTCGTTTTAGTTAACAACAAATGCTGATCCATCACCTATAACATTGCATTCTTGTAGCCAAAAACCGCTAAATTAGACGAGCTGTACGATTAACTAGCCCACCCCACCCTTGTTTGCTAAGAACCCAACATATTTGTTCATAGCATCTCATATTCTTTTGTTGGAAAATTATGAATCTGGTATCGCGATGTCTGATAGATATTTATGCCTGACTGGCTCCGAACCTAATATCCTCAGCGAAACATTTGCCAAATGAAGTGGACGAGAGTAAATTAATTAATCCTATCCGCTATAAACATGGATAATGAAGGCACGAAGATTGTTTGGTTATGTCTGGAAAAGAGTTGTTAGTTTTTAAGAATTAATTATTAACATTCAAATTTACTATGAGAAGATTAAGAGATTTCTGTGAGATTGGAGTGGACATGTGAATGTGTAAGAATGTGCTTTGGTACAAGGGTCGTAAAAAAATATGAATGTAAAGTCTTTTCTTTAATACTTTCTGCCATAAGGATAATTATTTTACTATTATTTTCATGATTATATGTATTAGGTGATATATGTATAGTGTGTTTAGTAGTTTATATAAGCATTCAATACAATAAGCTATATCTAGTGTAATAAATGTTAGCCGTGCGTGGATTGAAAGGTAAATCATGACATACTACCTAGTATCAATAAAAATAAAACAAATACCACATTAAGAATACATTTGTGTTATAACTGCTTCAAAGTTTATGTCTAGACAAGAGGAGGCGAGCATGAATCTTCATTGAGTGAGAACTTGGGTGCAAACCAACGAATATTTGATTATGCAAAGGGATGAGCACTGATATATCGGGTGTGCGACGCATATTTTTAGAAAGGTTCCCTTTTCAGATACCTAGTAGCAAGTAACATTTTTTTTATAATATAACAGTACCATAGTTTTAATTATATTCAAGGAGCCCAAAAACCTTGGAGACACAATATTCCTCGTTAAATATTAGTAAATTGTAAGTAGAGAAATCGGAGATTAATTCTTCAGAATACATTCCGTTAAATAAAGAAAGCAAGGACATTTTAAACCCTATTTTAGATTGAACACAGAAGTGTCGGTTGAAACAAGAAGCAATACACAGGAGGGCGTTTAGACGAAAAATATTGGAACAATGCAAATTAAAAATGCGTGAAAAAGGAGTGGAATGGCGAAACAAAAGAAGCGGCAGGCGACAGGTTATGACAAATATGTGAGCTGATGTCGTTAATGAAAACGAACCTTTTTAGGAAAAAAATCTCACCAATTTCGTGTATACTGCTTTTCTGTTTTGTAACCAGCAATTTTGGGTTGGTCAATCTTGGTACTTGTGAAAAAGTGCGTTGAATATAAATAAACAGAAAATTCTTTTAAATTAATCTCGCACATATTGATAAACTCTGATATTGTTGTATGATCAGAAATATACAAAATATTATTGTTATTGTACATTCCTTATACATGAATTTATAATAAGATATAAGAGATTTTTTTCTAATATAATTAATATTGCCTTCTATAATACAAGACGAGACGAAAAGGATATGAGAAGATTTAATATCCAACCTAAGGTTTAATGAGCAAACAAATTGTTCAGTATCAATTTCCTTATAATAACTTTATACTTTCTTTAAAAAGTATGAAGAGAACCATAAGTTATTAGCTCAATTTATCTCAACTAATATTCATTTAGTGTATCCTACCTTAAAAATACAGGCAACAAAAACCACAATTGCAATAACCAAAACCGTTGAATCCCCAAATAACACAAGAGCATCGCTTCCACGTTTCACACCAACCCTTAGGCAGCACCAAGCCAACGAATGCGACACCAGAACAACTTAGCAGACAAATGGTTTTAATTAACCTGATGGCAATATGACTGATCGCCCGAATTCCGACGCAATTAGGAACACTTGCAAAATTTCATATCAATTAGGCAAACATCCAAATACTCGCCCTCGTAAATGTTTTTGAATGTGACGCGCCAGATTTATTAGTTCCTGGGTAACAACTCAACCCTTTAACTGATTACGCAAAGTTTGTGACGGGACGTAAATTGTTTCAATGTGAATCATAATCTAATAATACAAAAAGAGTGTATAATTTGTGTTCTAGGCGATCAACTTTAAACTCTATCCAAACAAGTAAATTTGAATATATATATTTTTTTTATTTTGTTTCGGTAACCACTGCAGAATAATTTCACAATGATAAACAGAAACAAGAACAACAATAGCCGAACATTATGAATGGAAAGAAAACGAAACGAACTTATCCAAATCCCAGACCCCTCTTCACGGTGCTGCATAAAAGAAAGAGAATCGTAAGAGACAGCTTTTGAATTATTCGCGTTTCTGGGACAGGCGAATGGACGACGCATATTGAACTCAAGTCTGCGTCCCCGACAGCTAATTAGCACCTTCATTGTGGAGCGATTCTTACCACAGTTGCGAAGAAAATGCCTTTCAACCTCACTCTTATTGCTACACAATAAAGCCCTTTATTCCCCAACCCGTCAAAGAAGGCCCCCAAATTATTAAAAAGATGGAAAAATACAATAATGCCTAAGGATTGTCTGGTATTGTGTTGGTTCAGTGTCAAGGAAGGATGTTTTCTTAGCAGCCTTTTTATTGCCAAATTTGCGTTTTATGACGTTCAAAGTGTGTTGTTTTTATTCAACATAAGTTACAGTACATTCATTGAAAGTCCATTTGCCTGACACTGGTTGTCTCTTATCATTGACCGTTGGTTCGGAAGCCCTGGCTCGGAGAAGAACCAACAAGAAACTCCGGCTTTAGCCCAGCCATTTACCAAATTTATAAAGAAACATTTAACTTTGCACATATAGCTTAGATGCACTCATTGCCAACCCTGAGCATCGTCATTGCCAACCCTGAGCATCGTTCCGTAGGGTGCTTTAACCGTCCTCAGATGATATACCGACAAAGCCACACAGCAATTCTGGACAGTATTTACTGATACAGGAGTATCAAATACTATCTGAAAATAAATAGATAGATTTTATAATATAAGAATAATAAGAACTTTGTTTATTTAATAGCAAAATACATGTATAAACAACACACTGACCTGCCCTATAATAAGCAATATCGAAGCCTCAATAGACAGTATGCACAATATGTACCGACGCAATCTGGTAATATTCGACCCAGTTGACTCCAAAACCATATTTAATATTAATTTCACCTATTAATTAAACGGTTTGGAGGATTACAATAAAAAGGAGGTTCGACTCAAGTCCCCAACGGAACCCAGATGCAGTCGACTTTGAGATATGAAAAGAAATTTGTCACAACCCGTTTGGGGTGGTCATTTAAGTGGTCCTTGTTATTTGCTTGTTTTACTGATACGCGTGGATTCGGATACCCGTTAAAGGGTAACTGTAACACTGACTTCGTAGGTGTACCATTATCATCATTTATTTCTAATTCATAATGTTTAAAATAAGCAAAACAATCTCACTGCTAGATAATCCAAAAAGTATATTTAGTTTTGAATTGATTAGGTTGTTCATTTAAACTGATATACAGAGACGCTAGCAGATTTTAATTAAAAAAATAGATCGGAAAGAAATCTTTATATTTCATTTCATTTATGCCTTACGAATATTACTACTAACTATTGGAATTATTTTCTTTCAGATTCTTTCTACTCTTCAAGCATAAATATCAAGAACTTACATAAGCTAAGCAACCCTATTGTCCAAAAGAGGTAGCTTACAAACAAAATTTGACAGCGTGAAATGGAATTTGGAAGGATCAAAATGCCACCTACTGGACACAAACCACAAGAGTCAATAAAATGGAATCACTGGACGAACGTGCGGCTTCAACTGGACAAAAGGGGCCTCTACACAGACTAGCCATAAATTTAATGTATTTTATTTTTTTACTAGTCATGGACATGTACTACGTCATACTTAGACGTTCATTTATATACTCAAGTATGAGTATACATAAGAGATATCAATTAAGGTTACGGCGAATTATTTGCATAATTTAACTTTTCATCATTATTTTGATTTCATTATTTTGATATTATAACTACATATGTATATTCGTAACACGTAATAACAGCATAATACATGTAAAATCGTGACAAATCATTTTTATTTACATCTTTGTACGAAATCGCAGTCAATTATTTTTAACAATACACTAGTTCTACATTACAGACTCCGCCTAGTCTATTCAAAAAGTATTCTAATTCGGAACCCAAATCGAAGTGACCGGACGTGACGCGGCGTCTGACGGAGGACACTTTATTGCTGACCGCTGTCTGCTCCTGGTCCATGCTTAATCACCTCTCGAAGGGCTGATTTCAATAATCTTTAAATGTGTTTCATTAAACATTTAAATGTATCTGTAGGTACAAGCGCTGGAGTTTGAATCTGAGGAACGCGGGTTCTATCGGACAATAGTTATATTAATATGAATAAGTGTTTCATAAGGTACATAAATCAAACATTTAGTTCACCAATACTCGTAGCATTTGATGTTTCAATACTTACGAGTCGAATATAGTAGCATAAAACCGATTCAGTATTTCATTTTATGGACAACGATAAAAATTTTATGGTTAAAAATATGATGCAGTTGATTATACAACTATTTGAAAATACAGCAAACGAATTGACTACGAATATAATTGAACACAAGTAAAACTAAGGTAGGTCATCGTTCTTCAAAGGACGGGGTCATGCAGGGCAAAATATTATCCACCCATTTAAACTTTTCAGTAAAACCACCGACCATAGCTCGTTAACGGCGGATTATTAAATTTAAGGCAGTGTTTGCTGGATCAGGGATCCAAATGGAAAGTTGTTGCCTAGACAACTACGTGGAAAGCTCTGGATAACAAAACAAAAGAGGGAATTGATTCACGTAACAAACATACGTCATACTCAGAAAAAAAATATTTAATTGTTTTCCTAACAGATGTTTGCTAATAAATAGAAATTAAAGTAAGATACACTATCTACTAAATACATGAATAATCATCGAGTTTTCATGTTATTTTCAAAAGAAAAAAATAAATATATATGAACACTTTTAATTATGAACTTTGGGATAGAAAAAATACTAGCTGTATATTTTTATAAAATATGGATAAGTTTGAAGGTGTATACCGCTCAATAATACTTCATTCTAATTCTGTCACAACAGTGAATCAAGCCGAGGTGGTTTGTTTGAACAAAAATGTTGATCCGTCCATCCGTATTTTGATTCTGTTAGGATTGTGAGTGATTCATTAAATTCAACAACACGCGCTGTCCTTTGTGCATTAGGCGATGATCCAGTTGGAACTTCAGCTGGGCGCCGGATTAGGATATGTTCAAACAAAAACGAAACTTTAAAATACAGGAGCGTGTAAATGCGGATTTCGTAGATTGTGTATGTGCATACAAATATGTGAACGAAATTCTGAAACTACTAGTTTATATTACCATTTATACAACCAACAAAATTTAGCCGCTAATGAATCGATACAAGAGAGCAATTATCTAGGATTTAATATGTAAGTACCAGTAAATAAAGAACTAGTCTAAATAGAACCTTATGTGTTATGTACTTTCTAATACGTACCTGTTTAGCATACAATTACTATCGCAATAAACCTTGATACACAGGAAACCATTTAAATTCTTCGATTGGGAGCATTCGAAGCGTGCAAGAGCCAGGTTTATCAGCTCCTAACACCCAGGGGTGTTTAATTGTGAAAAGAAATCTTTGCTCTTTGCCAGCCCCATGCCAATCCGCCTCGCGAGGGGCGCTATTGATTTCTTTTGTTTTATGCTGATTGAGACACCATCTACCTCGCGATCTCACCTCCCTACGATTTATAACGCCTGGCGACACTTATTCGGAAAAATGCACACAAACGCTTCTTTTTCATAAAGCGGATACCAAGCGTAGTGCCGTTTGAACTAGAATGATGATGCACTGTGATTGCTTTAAGGATGTAAAGTGATACAAATTACGTGGTCTATTTATTTATGAAGATATATTTTATGCAGCTTAAATATACTATACATTTTTAAGCTGCATAAACTGAAAAGAATTATAACACATTTAAGTCATACAACTCCGTAGTCGTATGTTATTTTATTTTTGAATAAATATATTCAAATGAATCACACTCATCTAATTGTGTATATATTAAGACAGCATAAATAAACATAACACAAGCCTGCGCATTACATCAAGAAAATTTAAAATATTTCCATAATTCACCTACTTATCGAATCCTGAAATTACCAGCTTATAAACATTAGGCTCCTCTGACAATAGCGTCACGGCTCACTGCCCCCGTGATTGACTGCGCTTCGAACAAAAATTTGATTGCCACCTTATAACTGGCGATAACATCGTTACTTTTTCAAAGTCGTTAACAACGCTTCTGTTTTATCTCGCAGCCTTAACGACATGCGGGTAACGCTAATCGCATTCAGAAATTTCCAGATTAAGATGATTAAAAAAGACTTGTGTTTCAAAATCATCCTCCTTTGAACTGAAGTGAATTTTTCAATTTCGTCTCAAGGTGTTATCGACTTGATCGGAGAGGTTCTCAAGCACTTTCAACACTGAGGGCCTGACGTCAGCGGCGATTTAATTGTTCACCACTTCGTTAACGCCTCAGTTGATGGCATTTTTAATGAACGGCCGAATTAATGTAGTGGGAGAGATCTGGAACCGAAGTGCTTGGGAGGCACGCAATCGGGATGTGTTTATTTAGGATTGCTTTTCGATTACCATTTCCACTTGTGCCTAGACATTCTGCGGAGCCAACACAACGGAATTCTCTGTAGTAATGTTTCCTACTCCATGGTTTGTTACTTAATTGGTTCGAGTTTCTAATGGAACAAAAACAATTTCATCTAAAGACAATAAAATTTGTATTTTTTCCGAAAGCTAAAGAGGGATCAGAAATGAGAGTAGGTGCAGGGAAGATTGACAGGTGCGTCTTAATAAGCCCAACGACAGCTGAGGGAAAGAAATGAGAAAAAGTAAATTGCCAACTTTATGAATAACATTTCTAAATGAAACGTTTCTTTGCTGTTCCCAGGGCTTCGATTGATTAATTTAACATAATAAAAACTGATGTCTTGTTAAGAAAAATCAATACGAATTGCTGGAAATTTAAAATATCTACCATTATTGTGAGAAAACGTATTAAAACTTCTAACAGAATAATATGAGCTCCTTTATGACTGGACCAAAAGATTTATAATCAGGTCCGTATATTACGTATGGTGGTAACAATGAAGCCCCTCAGTCCTCCCTCGTCTGGATATCTATTCTCGCCACTTATTCCGCTGGCCTAAGCAAATTTTCGAGCGGCTTTGTTGGTTTTTCGTCGGATTTCTATTTCTTCACTTCTGATTATGTTACCATACTTTGTATAAACAAAGGCTCACCCTCCAACCCTTTTGCACTATCGCTGTTTTCATCGCATATTAGATGAGCGCTAGCATGGATAGGGGTTTTGATTTAAGTAAATTTTACTGTATAATTTTCTATACAAGATTATACTCGTATCTATTTTAGTTTACGTTAAGTCATAAGACGGTTGGAAAAGTCAACTTTGTTAGTTGAACACAAAATAATATGAAATAGTTTTAACTTTAGGTTGTACTATCCTATGTTGACAATAATAAATCATTTTCCTCCATACCATACCACAACAACTACATTCAGCATCGGCCTCAAAATTAAATTATGTTTTAAAAAATATATCTAATAAAATATAGTACTTGCTATTGTATTTTTAGTTAAATAATAAATATTTGTTCTATTTAGTCTAGTAGGTCAAAATCACCTATACAATAAGTCTCTTCCATATTTTGCAATCTTTTTATAAATATTTTTAGAGCGATGAGTACCGTAAAAGGTTTTTGTATACGTTGCTTTTTGGCTCGTTTTGGCTGCTAATACAATATTGACCATCCCACGCTGTTGACTTAAGCTATACTCGTAATAATTCACGATGTAGCAACAGTTCGTCTTTTATTATTCAAATTTCGTTGAAAATGTTTTCCTTTTACTCAACTTGATTAGTCGCGTTCATTTATTATTTAATATAACATCTAATTACAATGGTAGAGTCAGAAGGTTTTGCAGTTTTGTATTTATAATAGGTTTTGGATCTTTCTTTATGGATGTAGGATAAAATGATGTACTTGAATAATTGTTAATTTATTAGCTACTATTTCATAACTTAAAATACAACAACTTAATTCGACGTAGCTCAGTTGTTTGGGGCTTGACTATGTATCAGTGGGTACAGGGTTCAAATCCCACTTGAGGATATTCCAATGGAAATGAAGTTTAATGAATTTATATGTATATTTTCGTAATAAAAAAAATACATTTACCAAATGCATAGGCTTACAAATTATTACAAAATGACATGCATATCTTTAACAATAACAAAATATCTTATATTAATACAAAATTCCTTATAGCTATGCTTTCTGTCTAGTATTTTCATGTGGTAAAAGTGGGTCGACCACAAGTTACGAACAAAAAGACTGCGGTATCTAAATGTCCATCTTCGGTCAGTGACGCAAAAATTATGTCTTTCGGCATCCGGCCGCGCCAACTGACTTGGAAACACACATCGCTTCATTAAATGCTCACTTCCAAAGCCAAAAGATTAAAAAGCTATAGAATATAATATCATAACCCAATCTTTTTGATAAATATCTAATGAAATCCATTTAAGGATTGAATTTATCGAGCAAAATAATCCCTGCAGCACCGCAAAACATCAAATAGCTCCGGTTTATTTCGCGTCAATTTCGGCGCAACGAAATGACTCCACTTTGAATATGTAATGGCGGCTTAAGATAATCGTCTCTGGCTTACACTAATAAAGGCTGCCAAGTTCGGATTCGAGTCAAAAGAATCGAAGAAATGCTCGATTCAGTTCAACGGGGGAGAAATAATTTATTCGGGTGAGGACCACCACTTTGCGGCGGGAGCTTGAAAGTATCGCACCGGAAGGCGCTTAAGACATTGATGCTGAATCTTTTTTACTCTGCACCCCCGGCTTCCTTAAAGACACTAATATAAAGCGCCCATATATAAATAGACTGTCTTTGTGAAGCCAGTTCCGCTGAGACAGGAAGGCCGCCCCGCTCCCGCCGCGGAAAACAATCTAAATTACATTTTCACGCGACTTCAAATGTCTTATTAATTACATTCGACTTTTCAATGCTATAAATTCTCTTTTAACGCTCTCCTCCTTAAATCGGCTTATTCACAACGCTGGCTTTGCATACTGATTATATTTCTTTTGTTCGTTCAGATACCAGTGCAGTTATTTGGCCCGTTTATCGGCTTATTCTTTGGATATCGTTTTATTATTCTGGAAAGTTATACGTGTATAACATTCATCGAGTTTTTAAAAGATAGATTTAGAGGAAGAGTTTAAGATATCTTACGTGAAAATATTTAATCCTTCATGTGTATACATTAGTTATTACCATTAGCTTTTAGTTATATCTAGTGTTAGGAAGGTTTACCTTGATAATTATTTTGCAAATAGTTATCCTCGTTTCCTATCGTAAAAAGTCATTTGTATTTCAAATATAAAGCTAGACATATAGGATATATGTTGATTTATGTCCAATATTAGCGTGGTGTTATTACATAAAGATGTCTCACCTTTCTTTTACTTCGTAGAATGATGACAAATATTTTTCAGAGTACAGTGCAAACGCAAGCTTATAGAGTTTAATTTCAATGATAAGTTTATCAACATGTATACTATTATATTCAAGTTTTCATCTGGAGAGGCACTATATTCTCCTAATAATTTACATATTAATATTTGAATAATATAGCCCCTGATTCGTTTTAAGATTAACATTAAACCAATGCAATAAAAGATGTATATATTTTATATATTTGTGTTTCAGCAATCAATGAATCGTAGAATTATGCGCAATATCCACTTTAGTTAACATAGTCAGATATGACGATAAGTAACTTTACTTTCACATAATTGCATGACTTACAATGTAAGAAACTATTACCAACTAGTATGATGATATTAATTGCATTACATTCACTAGCTATATTACCAGCTCAATCCCGTAACTTGGGCCCCACATTGATTTCGTTGCGATACGACTTTCATCACCTTCGGAATGACCCCGCATCTTTCAAGCGAAGATAGTGCAGGGGCAACGTCGCTTATTCGCAGGGGATTTGTCAAACAAATGCCTCCCTATGTATCGGGATAAATCGGCTGGCTCAACACACTAGTGGCCGTTAAGGCTATTTATAGCCATTCTTCGTAGCTTTTTTATTAATAAAAGACGCATACGGCAAGACGCAAGTGCGTTCTATCGTTTTTTCGGACCTTTTTCGACGCAATAAATACAAAGTGTTTTCGGACAACGCTGGCGGATATTGGGTTGACAGTTTTTGATATTGAAAAATTTGTATTCATGGTTTTCGAGTTATTTTTTAGTATGTGTTGAATTGATACCTACTTTTCACAATTTAAAGCCCTTGAAATATTTTTGTGGTTTGGATAGTGCAATATACTAAATTTATTTTGTGTTACAATGAGTTGTTGTAATATCGTAATATGAACTATAATGTTTTTTTATATAACTCTCTGTATTTAATTTTCTTTCGAAATATCTTCTGTCATTTTATTATACAACGTTATCTTTATAAAGCAGCAAAAGTCATAACCTTTCCCTGCAATATTTGTTGTTCAGATCACAGCACCGCATATATCATATTCAATGTTGCCGACTCAGTCTTGTTTACCTCAAGTTCTTGCTCCGCAAAGTAGTTATGCAAACACCGCATCTCAAGACTAAAAGTTCTGAATATCGACAACATCAGTAATGTCAAACGATATTTTGCTCTTGTTTTCAAGAATCGGTTTTTCCTATTGAATATAATGTATTAGAGTATGAAAAATCTTTGTGTTTTGTTGTGACAAACAATATATGGTACAATAAAATAGCAAAAATTTTTTGGTTATGAAAAACATTTTTTTACCAATATATAAATTGCTACGAGGTAATTTTCTTAACCTGTACGTAAGTGATCAAAAAGACCATTTAAAATTTATTAATCCTTATATCAAAGTCATTTACACCAAAAATACCAAACCCATTCTTAAACCGTACTTTAGTTACCCACCATATATTCTATACAACAACCCTACACCAAACGAACAAGGTTCAATCACACCCCTTCCAGGTGCTAATTCCGAAGGCGAGACTCGTAGCCATATTCTTATAAATTAATTACTTGTAATCTACTCTTGAAACGGGGCTTGGAAATGAAGTTACAACCTGACATAAGCCAAGGCTCAAGGGTTCAGTTACGACTTAATGTGCCATGAAGAGAGCGACGCAGAATTAGAAATGAGACTCCGTTTTAAGTAGTTAATAGCACACATGTCGCGTGCTTCTTTATAGCTTGTTTTGCTCTTGTTAACGGTTTGTGTTTGTAAGTTACCTGGGTTTTATTTAATGTTGTATTCTTGAGTTTTTATTTAGGAAACTTTGTTTTTTGTTTTGGTTACGACTGAACACGTTTAGGTACGTCATAATATTGCATTTATACTCGTTACTCGTTAGATTTCCGTGTTCAGTTTGCAATTCGTAGCATTTATTTATGTATGTAATATATGCATGCTATCAGGTCAATAAAAATAATTGTTGTTCATTTGTTAGGTTAAGTGTAGGTTTTTATATATTTGCATCGTTTATTAACAATTATATTAGAAATGTTAAAATAAAATCATTACATATTTTTACTCTACTATTTATCGCTGAGAATGGATAACGATGTTAATAAAGAAATTAAAAAAATACATCAACTCTAGCTATCAAAAGAGAACAATAATTATGTTTTATTCTAAACATATATCTTCAGCTGTTATTAGTCAGCACATTCCCATAACACACTAGCGTATTTCACATCACCATGTCCGTCTTCTAGCATTCAAATTTCCGTTCGTCGCATACAAACGCCCCCGTAAGTAAGTCAGGGGTGTCCTCCGCTTATCCACTGAGCAAACATTCTTTACAAGGGCTTTGCTCCATTCACTTCTCAAGAGGTTATCTTTTATTATTTCTCCCAGCATCCTCTTTTTATTACCTCTCATATTGACTTTTTATGCGGCATAAGAATAAATACATTTTGATTTTCGCTTGCGTGAGCCAGACGGCTTTTGGTGCGAAATTAACACGGGGGTCCCACTTGATTGTAAGTCTGTATTGTGTGTCTGCTTTATTCCAATGACTCATGCTAATCTAGGGCTTAAAAGAATTGTACTAGATGATAGGAATCATGATCATCCAGACGACTAGTGGGAAGTGATATATGAAGACGGTTAAAAATCGTAGCAAGTAGATTCATATTCCATGTTAATAACTATTTAATCCAGATAATCATGTTTTATTAAACTCGATCATGACTTCGAGGCTTTGGTAATTACAAGAGGCATAATATAACGTTTAATTCCTATAAAAGAAAACAATTAACTTTCTTTTTAATTATTAAAAATGTCATCGTGATCCCGATACGTACCTATGGCTGTTCCTCAAGAAATACTCGAACACCTCAAAAACAAAGAGATTTTCTTTGAAAAATACGTATCTGAAAGAAACACAAATATATGAGAGTTTCCGTACGTAACACCTGCAAGACGCCCCTGCTCCTATAAGCCGAAATGTCGCTTCCGAGCCCTTGAACAAACATTTTTTCTATATTGGAAAGTTCACCCATCGAACTGCAACAACAACAAGATCAATCCAACTCAGTAGGGATAAACAAATACGGATTAAGATTCTTAAGTGTTACGTACTTTGGTTTCGTAAGATTGATAGAATTTGGCAGCGAACAGTTGAACCCGTCTTTGTCTGTGTGGAAATGTTATTTAGTAGATTAGGTTTATAGGCACTAATAACCACGCACCCCAAAGGAATAGGAGACTATGGATCACCTTGAACTATCCTGACAAATATCCTTGGCTTAACTTACGCTAATTATGTGCGTACATGATTTTCCGTGCTTTACGATACAGAATAGATATTTTTATTTTTTTGGAATCTTCTTTCTTCTAATCAGATCAAATAAGATATATACAGAATTTTTAACGACTGTAAGGCTAATGCAAATAAGTATGAGCGATTAGTATTACACACGATAGCACTGTAATAATATTAATTATCTAAATTAACCTCATTACTACTTTTACGAACAACAAAATACAAATATATTAATGACGTGAATAAATGCCTTATCTAAAGCTATACATAAGACTGAAAATCGCATCACGTTTTAACTACAAGTCAGGAAAATCGATCCTCCCTAGAGAGCCCTGTGTAACATGTAAAAGTAACAAGGTAACAAAGTATCCAGAATGTTCCTTAGGAGACAATAGTCATTTAGCACGTACGTCTGAATTGCTGGCGGTGAACACGTTGGCACAAAGTTAACGATGCGACTAAAAAGAGCTTCTGGTTACAGCACAATGTTGGAATGGATAATTGTTGTGATTACAATGTTTTCTGTTTTCGAATCAATATAATGTGGTCTGTAATTGGGTATATCCAGGGTACGCTCATATGCTTTCTGTTAAAAAGCTTATGTATTTTTGTATAATATGAAGCTAAACTGTCAAAATATGACTGACTTCGCAATGGTTATTGTGATGATAATATTACTTTAATTGATTCACAAGTTTCAAAGATTGTTTATTTGTAGATTTATTGTGGCATCTCTATCCGGATCAAAAAAAAACCAGACAAATGACCAGACTAGTAACTGATGGATAAAAATAACCCATCTTGAAAAATCATTGAATATTTCACAGTGTTAATTACAGGAACGAATCATGTCTTAAACATTAAAACGCAAAACACCAAACAAAACTCCTAAACAACAAAATAAAAAGGATTCCTTACAAACCTAAACTTGAGCATACTTTTGTGTTTAGCGGTAAGAAAAATGCCCACCAACACTTTTTAATGAATTAATGGCTCTTGTTGGCGAAGAACGATTAAAATAAATTAAAAGTGTCATTATTACTACCATCAATTTATTCTCTACGGGCACATCAAGCGACTTGACTGCCCTCAAAAAGATATTAAACACTTTAAACTTGCGATAACGAGGTTGTTTATATTACTTACTTACGATACTGCTAAGTTATTTGCTTACTGCTGAAATTTAGTTCTCTATATACAAATAAAGAAAACAATCGTTTATGTATTATATTAATATTAATAGATTCTATTTTGTAAATTGTTCTTTTATAAGGTTGCAATGTTTTTATAAAATTTAAAACATTGCTACAATCTAATTTACTGGTATCTTTGATACCTAGTTAAGGCAGTCTGCAAGCTTTGGGGTATATCGTAAAACTATTTTCTTAGGTATAGTTGAGTGACTTGTGCCTATCAACCTTTATCTTCAACAATAGAGTATATGCAACGGGTTTTTGGAGATCGGTACACCCGTTCAGAGATTATAGATAACAGGCTGTATGTTGATATTAAGACAAACTCTATTAGCATTTCTTCGCAATTTCAAAACCATTGCTACACGAGAGAAACATTTGTTAAGGC
The DNA here is from genome assembly GCA_030578115.1 of Leucoptera coffeella. Lineage (NCBI taxonomy): Eukaryota > Metazoa > Arthropoda > Insecta > Lepidoptera > Lyonetiidae > Leucoptera > Leucoptera coffeella. The sequence continues at coordinate 67,142 of JAMBLF010000472.1, forward strand.
GTAGCTACGAATATCTTGCCGCGCCTTTAATTGGCAACGAAAGTGATTGGCTCAAAACATACCGATACCGAATTTCTTCGTTACCGTTTTACATCGCAATAATCTAAGTTCGTCAGGTAAGTTTTTTAAAGCCATATTACTTGTATAATTTGTAGTATAAAGACTTTTTAATATTACTACAAATATACGTAGGATTCTAATAAAATTGACTATAGGTTTGGTATCTATTCAAAAATATTTATGTTTAGAATCGATCATTGAAGTACATAAATCTCACCAAAATATAGTTAAAATTTGCTATTCCGGTAGTACGGATATAAGTAACTTTTATTTTAAAATTACTTGCTTTTGTGTCATATTGAATTCTTAAGTAATGGAACGGTATCTACCGCTCCATACCTAATAATACCGCTACCGCCAGCCCTTTTGCGACGCTCATCCGACTTTTAATTGATCCTTGCGGGCGACTTCGCAGATAAAAGTCAAATGTTTCAACTTTCTCTATAACAGTTTAAGAATTCTGCCGTAGCCGCATCGCAGTTTTGTTGCGGCTGCGATAACAACATTTCCATGGCACATTCCGAGGCGTAATAGCCGGGTAATAGCCGGGAATCATTTGAGAATTATTGTTTTGGTTTAAGATTGTTACGAGAAGACAAGGGTTTGAAGAAAATAGGCTTGATTATAAAATTACCTGGGATAAATGTATAGGTAAATTTGCCTCATGTTTGATTCTATTTCAAAATTCATATAGTCTTCAATACTCACAGCGAACATACTTAATACAATAGTTTCAATATTAAATCAGATTTAATGAAATACCAAAATAATAACGAAACAATTATATTTATATTTAATTACCCTTTTTGCGACCAAAGCCTTAAAAACATACTGTGAAAAATAATAATTGAAATGAGTATAAACAACGAAAATATGTTATGTCGGATATGCAATGCTGATCACAATCCTCAGATATGAGGGTACGACAACAAATAAATAAACATATCAAACATAAGAGTACACCTATAAAAAATACCTACTTTCATGTTATAGGTATAACAAAACCTGGTTTCTCAAATCAAATTAAAACAATCCCGGCGCCATATTTATAATAAAACGTTTAGTGTTGCGGCAAAGTTACATATTTTATTGCGATCGTTATCGTAAAGCGGGCCTGTGCCAAATTTTCTCCGTTTAAAAGTTCCAACCCCTTCCCTACAGCGAGCAGCGTTTAAGCTACGGGAAATTCGCTTATAAAATTACAGTAAAACTTGCCCAAACAAATCTTAGTGGGGGAAGATATTTATGTTGATTAGTGCTTTCTTGATCACTTTTACGACTATTTCGCTCGCTTTAATTGCTACCAATCGTGTGTACAACTGCTGTTTGTTTTTATGGATGAATTGGTTCAAGAAGCAAAGGTAGTTTAGAAAACATAATTATAATGTAAAAAAATATTAGTTATATAAAATTTTATTTGTTGAACAGGTACATGCGAATAATGAGAAGAAAATTTTTATTGCATATAATTAAATTATTTTAACATAAACTTTATACCCGTAAATTAGAATGAATAGAAATATGAGAGTAAGTTAAAAGTAACCTCGATGAGATACATATATTTAACACCATGTAAAATATTTGGAATACTGATGACTCTAATAAATTTATATCTATTATTATAAGAATAATAGATATAAATTTATTAGAGAGATTATATTTAAAAGATGTAGAATAATGCTGAAGTAATTTTCAGTAACTAGCCAGTAACATCTAAAGTAACGAAATATAGGTCTAATTGCAAAAACGAAAACAAATAAATCTAAAGAGAACACCGCTGCTCTATCGATAGTTTGCCAGAGCGATAATTTAACTTCTTAATTGTTTTGTTTACAAGTGATTTTCTCCACAGGGTCTATATATCAGTTGAATGGCATTTATGTTACTGCTCTTAGAAAAAGTTTGGACCAATTATTTACCTTAGTGAGAATACAATTTTAAGTCTTAATGTGGAGCTTGGAGACTATTCAAAAGATGAGAGAGTTCAATGTAAATAGACTGACACTATGCAGAGTGCACCTTTCATTGATCGTCCACAAAACCTTTCAAAAATCACAGACAGCGCAAAGATTCGTCAAATATTTAAGGATAGTCTACGGATTCGGATTGGAAACCAATTAAAAGAATCGCTTGGTTGACTGAAATTGCTATGAACAGACGGGGCTAATCGCTTTCTATTGTTCTTGGGAACACTATTCGTTTTGAACCCGAGCTGTGGAAGGGTCGAACTTAAATCAGAGAGATTAATAATAAAGAGGGAAGGCAAACATGACGGAGCCCAGACCTAGTCAAAATGGAGCCTCCGTTGCGCAACGTACTATGGACTTACTTGAATAAAGGAGAATTATATGAGATAAGATAATAACAAATGCTGGTCTATAGTAATATATATGGTATGTAAAAATATTTATGTATCTCCTGATATACAGGTTATCAGACTCTTAGAAGCAAGACTTTACTTACTCAATATATCGTCTTACTAACTCATAAAACATGAGTTTAAGTGCATGTGCACATTTCGATTAATATTGTTTTAAGCGGTGATAAAATTCATGGTGCTTTCGCCAAGCCGTCTGTCGGTCCACGATAATTGATTGAAGGGTTCCATAAATGGAAACCCAATCCTGCGAAGAGAGAAATTTGAATAGTGCCCTTGAACAAATAGCGATCGGCGTCTGCTCCGAACGTGACAATGTCAGGGAAGCTGCCAAGGTTTTACTCCTTTTGGGGCCCTATCCAAAAGCACACACACGCTTTCTGACGACGTTATTTTTTAATCAAATATATCCGTGAAGCGGGTGACGGGCGACGGGTCGAGCGGCAATGCAAAACTAAAAGGAAAAAGACGGTCCTTTAAGCAAATACGCGCGAGACCAAGTTGATTGGTTTTGTTCGGCGAGCCTGTTGATTGGCACCGGCGTCAACAATGCCCCGTCCAATGTTTAAGTTGCAAACGACAATTGAGACTGGACAAAATATTTGACAGGTAAACAAGGCTTGTGTTTGATGGAGCTACTTGCTACTTTCACAATGGACTAACAGTCAACAGCCTCTCCAATTTTTTTGTGTTTTATACCAAAATGTGAGCTCAATTAATAGGTTTTTTTTTCCTTTATTGTCAACAAAAGTTTGGTCGATTGTGTAAAATACAAACTAGTAGCTGAAGTATGATGAACATTTTTATTTAGTTTTCTTCAATACATCTCCAACTTGAAGTTTTCTTTAACCGACTTTGTTCATTACAAAACTAGAAACGTGTTTAGCAAAGTGAGAAAAGACGATAGTTTTCCCTGTTTTAAAGCAACCTTAAGGTGTCAGCCGTTCGGGATAAGCACCCACATTTCTCCCCTCGTATTATTTACGCTTAGCGACCAGGCGCACATAAATCAGTGAGAGTTCTCAAGCGCTATCGGCCCGTCCATTAGTGGCCGCTCCCATGCTTCAGCGGAACCCCAACCTGTCATAGAAAAAACGGTTTAGCTCAATTATCTTTTTGTGTGCTAAATTCCCACTGGTATTTAAAAATGGAAATTTTTACCATACCAGGGTAAATACCTTGAATATTTTATATGTAGGTAAAGTAATAAAATTATGTAAAAGTAAATCTATATATTTATTGTAAAAAACAAAATAATATCGCCTTTATTAACTGTACTTTAAAAAAAATGTTTCCTTTTGTTTATTATACAAGATTTCATTGAGTCACAAGAAAACTATTGGATCTGATAGCTGATTAGCCAACATATTTCTTTCTCCTTAAGCTCGTATTTTGTACCTATGATTCAAAAAGTCTACTTAGACACTGCATTGCAAAGGAACATCTATAACAGACTGAAAGGAAATGAACGGCCATTACAGAATCCATATTAGCTACAAAGGAAATTGCAAAAGAAAAGGATCATTTCCTTGGTGATAACATCACGCGATGCTCGATTGTCTTGCGCCAGAGGAGAGCCGATAAAATGGGATGATGTTTCTTTTATTTGAATTTTGGATTTTCTAAGTGAATGATAAATAAAAAAGAATAATAATATGTGGGAAAGAGAGGAGCAAGATCGATCATACAGTTTAGATGACGTTAATGTTTTTTTTTTTTCATTTAAAACCAGTTTATTGAGGTTGTCTTTCTACTTCAATATGTCCAAACATTTATGTTGAAAATTTCGTCCAGTGAAAGACCAGTGTAATTCGAAAAACAATTTGGACGACTGAAACAAAAGCTTTGTCCGCACAAACGTACTCCTGTTTATCACAAACATCGTCGTGACAACCCTAAATTTATTAAGGGATTTTAATGTCCGTCGTAGATTATTTTTGTATCAAAATTATGCACACTCGAATGCGCGCACTTGAATAAATTTCATTAGGAGCCGCTCGCCGAGAATTTTGGGTCTCTCATTACCGTGTATTTATGTGAGCAGATAAAAATATTAGGGACGCATTAAATCGAAAAAGGATGGAGTTGTTACCCCTGCTGGACAGACCAAAGGGACATTGGATTCAAATGCGAGGAAAGATTATCACATGAGAAAAAGTAGGTTACCAATATTCTCTCATGATAATTTTGTATGGCTTAAAATAAATGAGGTAGGTGGCATTGATATGAAATAGAAAATAGATATGTTTGATTTCTTTTTTAATATTTTATGTAGTTTTGATGGAGAACACAAAACCTGAAACAGCAGATAGTACTACTTAACACATAATCATGTTTAGTAATTACTTTAAAGCTAAAATCAATCATTTAGATATCGAACAATAACAAAAGCAGAATCAAATATAAATAAATCTTATGTCAAACATAATCTCAGGAAAATTATATATTTATAGCAGGCATACACCAGCTGAAAAATACTGTAAGTGCATCAGAGCGTTACTAAACAAATGTCAGTATGTTTTACGGTAAGCTAAGAATAAGATAATAAATAGTATTGCCCAAGTGACACGATATTCAGACGTTAAAGACATTAAGACTCTGAACAGTGTTGGGGACAGTTGAGAGACTTTAAATTAATTTCCCTTGATTTTCTTTAAGAAGTTGTAACTCTCCGACTGGGGATAATGCGATGATATATAAAAAGGTCCCGTTGTTTAGGGGCCCGTAATAAATTATGCCCTCGATAACAAAGGGATTTTTCGAGAGCCCTTTGTTGCATTTCGGTATCACCTGAAGACGGTTAGGAAAAAACTGCGTGAAAATGCCTTGTTGGCGTTTGCTAATAACCTTTGTGCATAGAAATATGTTTCTATATAGTAACAAGTGTAATATGTAGACTTAGGTAGTATTTTATTTATTTTGTATTGATCGTAGATAATTCTTACATATACATATATTTTATTTCATTTGCTATTTTGCACCCACTAAATACATAGAATTTCTTTCATGGTAAATAGTAAAATACGAATAAATATCTTCGGTCAATATTTACTACATTATGTTTGATGCAATGTTTGATAATGTTTAATAAACAATGATATTTGTACATACAATTAATATGTGACAGCGAATACGATTGTATTCTATTGCAATACAAGCCCAGCAAATGGCGACTTCCTTAAATATAACGCCCGCAGTTCTTTGTTCCGGACTATAAAAAATAAAGCCCTAATATCGTTAAATGTTCCTTTGGGGAGTGACCAAACGTCGAAGGACACTATTCGCTCTAGGGTTGCTACAATTTTATTATTGTGTGCATTTGTAGAGAAACTGTGCTGTGCTAGCCTGGGACGTAAAAAGAATGTTGACTAGTTGCCGTTATTGCCGAAATTATAAAGGAGGCAACTATGGGACTAGGGGTAATTAGAATCTATTGCGCGATGGGTTAGCAACCTGTGACCTATGTTCTATATTATATCTCCGAGGTTCTGGCCACGCCGAAAGGAATTGAAGAACGTGAATGTATATGTATGTAGAGAAACTGATTTTATTTAGTAGAGCTACACTAATGTTCACTATTGATAATATTATATACTTGTATGTACTGCGTATACCTCTCCCACCCTTTTAGGAAAAGCAAATTCAAAATAGTGATTTGTTTAAAATTATCAAGTTAAACTAAACAAAATACACTGTAATATTTTACCTTTAATGGTATTGCACAATTATTTAAACTTCAGAAATTCTGACGTAAAAATATAACATATTCATCTTATTGGCTTGCTAAACTTGGGCATGTTATATAATAATAATGCTTTTACCATTGGCTACGCAACATAACATAATAATATACAAAATAGTTCATGGAAAATCAAGAAAGGTAGCAACCCTATTCTATCGAATGGGCAACTGTGGACAATTTATATTGCAATAATCCGCACAGACATTACGGCGGCCAGTCAAGTTGCTGCCGATATTATCGGAGGTAAAAAACGCCTCAGTCGGGTAAAAAACGACTGCTCATTTATCCAGCCACTTCGCGGTGACACGCGGGTCAGATGGTGCGAATGTGCCTATGCAGGGGGATATAGTGATGCTATAGTTTAGTACGTAGGTGAGTATATACTGCGAGTAAGGTTTGATTACATGTGTGTACTTAAGCTTGTGTTGATGTAATATAATATTATAGCGAGATAACCCGACATTTGTGTTAGTACTAACAATAAAAAATAAATGTTTAGTATTTAAAATTTATCCTTAATTATTTCGTGAAAACTACGTGCATAGGCAAATCTTACATCCATTTTCTTGTGCTAAAATCTAAAATGAACATTATATGTATGCATCGCTCGTTTACGTTTGTTTTGTGACACTTGTTCTTCGTAATAATAATAGTTACTTGTGTTAATTACTAGCAGTTTACTCATATTTAATATACTTCTTTATAATTAAAATAGACGAAATTGACATGCCGATCATGGACGAATTAATAGTGAAAAATAAATCCCACTTTATATGAACGAGGCGGTAAACGATGCATCGATTATTCATCGGACAATCACAACGTGGAAACGATCTGCAAAATCGACAACTCGGTGTTGTTTCACTACGATTTCGAGCCCATGAAATTTTAATACGGTTAATCGCTATCTACGGAGCGATTCTCGTAACGAAAGTAGTTCATGTCGAAATTGGAAACATAAATATGCTTAAGCTCGTTCTTTAATAACCGCAAAACATCGCTCATGTCCATAATAATCAAAAAGGAGCTTGAGTAAGTTAATATAATATTGTACAATATACACTTACGCCTCTAATCTTAAATGAGGTAGATAGCAAAAATATATCTGCTACAAAAGCCTGCATTTATAAACGAGTTTATAAGTAAGCAGTAGGAAATATTGGCGATTATTATCAGCTTGTCAGGTATTAGTGCCTAATACTAGTAGCCATTTTCAATATAAAAGTATTGTTCGATTTGGGGACAAAACGAGGTATTTGGTAGCCTGAAATGACTATTCTACGAAACACTATCAAATCACTAAAAGCTACACAAACGTTCAGCAAAGCATGGAAATCGGCGCCATGGATGTATTCGCAGAACCGTTTTGTCACGGCAATGTTTACTCCTTCGATTCCGATGAACGATTATTCGCAACCCAATTTACTAAAAACAATCACGGTTTTGTTTCATACGAATCAATTTCAAAATTGACAGCGGCTTTGTCTTTGCCTGACACGTGGAATAGCTAACAAAGTCTTTAAATAGTATGATAGATTCACAATTAGACTTGACACGCTACATTCTATCTAAACAATGTCTTTTTTATTCCATTTTGTTTAGGACTTACATCAAAATATAAAGTCGGCCTCATAAGTTTACAAAGTTAACAATTAAAGATTTAATTAATAATCTCTTATGTATACCGAATGAATGACAAAACTTAGAAACCTGCTCCTAAAGTCTACAGTGAAATCAGAGTGAAGTTGGTATATTGTGAAAGACTTCATTATTTCATTATTTCCCACGTTGAGGAAAGCATTGATTTGTGTTGTTAGGAAAAACCTTTTTTTCCGCCCATGCATGCAACAAAGTACAACAGAACGAGTAACATTAAGTGTTATAACAGCCTTTTCAAAATTATTATAACATTTACTTAGTAACATATCATTGTGTTAGTTTATAATAACGTAGTTTATAAAACAATTGTATTTTAATTCTAGATATGTACCATAATCATCAATTTTTATTTTACTACCTTCTGAAATATTTCTACTTTATTTTATTACATGTTGAATTAAGATCTTATTTTCTATTTTGTGTCCTAAGACCTAACAAGTAAAGTTTCTACTGATGCAGATGAAAACTAGAAAAGTTTTTAGTCATTCCAATAGAAGTGTCTTATTACAGTCTCTTTGTAGTTGAACTGATGTTATTATTAAAACTTTTTCTGCATCTACTCTTATTTGTCGGTATATAAATAAAACTACCTCACTTTTGGGTTACTTATCATGTGAACAAACTTAATTTGTATCTCTAAAGTTATATTTAAATTAATGCAATATTACATATAATATGTAAGCATATTAATCCTGTGTATGAGCATATCATGACATAAACAAAAAGCCTAATAAGTACTCAGTTTATCAATGGATATCTAGAAAAGATTTATTACTCCGTGTCTTTTTCTAAGATAATAAACACAATGTCAAAGAAGATTCAATTTTTCCCCAAACTTCCATATGCGGGCGCCCCTACCCTTTGAGCTATTAGCCCTTGGAGGGAGAAATTGCCGACTCATCAAAACAATAAACAAAGTATCCAACCTCATTTTATTATTGGCATGATTTATTCCACCGTTGATTCAGTGGAAGCAATCTTGCTAACTAAGAAGAAGATAACTCATAGATGGTTAACTAGAATACGGCACATACTGCAACATGTTAAAACCACATAAAACCATGTATATTTTCCCTAATAATTGAACGTTGTAGTTAAAAAAGATGAGAACATGAAATTACTGATTAAAATAATTATAATTTAGAGACGCTATAATTTCTTATATGCATATCTGTTCCTTAATTACAAATTGCTTAACTACAAGTATGTACATTAAACTTTTAAACATTAACAAGTATTAACCATTAGAATCACAGTATTTGTATCAATGTTTACATGCACTAATATTTATCTAATGCCCTATATGTATTAGCGTCATTATTCCACTTTCGTTCCTACATTTGATATTACGGTGATCCTAAAAGCCTCGTAAGCTTTTGATGACGTAGAATTATCAATCAAGGGATTCCTGAGGAACAAATTGATCACAGCTCTCATTGTAGCGCCGGATAACACGATATCCATCGGATATCCGAAGGGGAAGGAACATCATATTTTTATCATCTTATTACGGGGAAAAAATTGGCGCGTGTAATGGTGATAGGACATTCAAAGTATTTAGTTCTGAAGAGCTGAAATAGTCTTGAATTAAAATCATTCAAAACATCTGCTTTCAGTTATTGATAATTTATTTATTTATTTCCTTTATTGTGGCAACAAACAGTCATTACAAGTATTACTTAAAAACTATTACTAAACGTCGTCTATGGTGCGTCAACAAAGTCAGCAGCTCAGTGAAAGTTGAAAATACAAATAATTATTTTCGGCTGAATATTTAGTCAATTGTGATGCCAAACTGGCTAAATATGTTCGCTTTGTGATAAGCTTTGGATCTTCAACTGGAACGAACCGAAGAACAAGGAAGAGAGCAAGAAACTGGAGCATCGATTTCGTTTTTCTTCGGTTGTAGCGGCTGGCAGCGTTGATGTAACCATGGCGATGAAATAACAAGAAGTTCAAACTCCATGGCATCAGTGTTTGTACTTCAGCCGACATAACCTAAGTGGTGAATGGCTTAATAAAGAATTAAAAAAAAAAAACTATTACTAAAAGTAGACCTATAGTGCCAATGAGTACATATTTTATTGAACATTTCTAACAGTCAGACATAGGTACATACACTAGATATAATGTATCCTGCTACTTTTATATTATATTAATTTTAGGAATAACTAAATTAAATTAAAAAGTTATAAGTGGAAAAAAAAACTACTATAGAAATTAAAAGTTAAAAAACATTTGACATTAAATATGAGATTAACCCACAATCAAAAATGATATACAATAAAAAACAAAAAAGAGAAAAGTGAAAATAAATTTATATGTCCACTTTGTTCCCTGAAAAGTAAATGTCTCTAACAAATGTACCTTCAGTTTATATAAATAGAGTTTATATACATATCTATTTTAGAGAATTCTTTATTGTAACTATTAATACTTCGATTAAAAAAGCTGTTACTTATATAATTTCTACTAGCTCGAGGTGGTACAAACATATTTAAATATTTTTCAGCAAGGTCCTTATTACGTAAGGGACGACTAAACACACGAGTTTTGGTAATAAATGGAACTTTCTCCAATAGTGCTGATGATTGATTGATTGATAATATTAATTTATGAATTCGCATATAGTAGTAATGGACTTGAATGAATCATAATTAAAATACATAGAAAACTTTAAACAAATTTAAAGAATAAATGCAAAGCTACGAGTATCATGCTCTCAAATTACTTGCGTAGATAAATATGAATAAATAATATTACAATTATATAATTAATTAATTTAATATTACACGTATTAGTTATTGTTTTAATACAAAAATGACATACTTATGATGCTGAGGCAGTTTTTTCTTCACGGTACTGTAACTTTTATTGCCGTACCGACAAAAAAGATATTTCTTTTTAATTATTCACTTCCTATACATAATACAAAATAATAAAATTTCACGACAACAATACAGCGCACCCAACAATTACTGTTATTGGTATGTGTTTGTACCAATTTTTAAAATGTGTGTTGTGTTGTTGTTATTGTGAATAAACGTTCATATTTTATTTATAGTCCTATCCACCTTATTAGATGTTTTGACACACCGATGCAGCTCCATTCTGAGGATCCGCTGCATCCAGTCCCTGATTAATGGTTGCAAGGAAACGCTTTAGCGTGTCATCAAAACAACTCGCGGGAATTTCTGTACTAAACTTCAAATGTAAACATAAATGGAGTTTGAATATTTTGTATTATACGGTAATCATATGGCAATGTGCGGTATTTATAATACAACAAATAAAGTCATGTTAATAATCAATCAGATAGTATGCAGAATTATGAAGATATCTGCTAATAATTTTTGTATCCTTAGTAATTTAGTTATTCCTCAACAATATTGAAGCAGTGTTCAGTGGTCATTCACAAATATTCAATATATACTTTGAAATATTGTCATTACAAATCAATAACTTATGTCAGCAATACAGTGTGCATGTGTATTGAGGGTTGATTTTCACCCGCTTTTTATTTAATTGCAATTTAGTAAAATAGTTTAGCAAATAGGTATTCTTAAATTGTAAATCAAGCAGTCATATTAACCATTGGCAAAATAATTATGCTTGGAATATATAATTTGTCAACCCAAAAGAAGAGTAGAAAAGAGAAGAACGAGAAAGAAAGAAAGAAAGAAGAGAGAAGTAGAGAATACACAAATGAAATGAAATAAAATGAAATTCTTTTTATTCAATATCAGGATCATAAAATCACTTATTGAAGGTCAAAAAAAAAAAAACATTTCCATCGGAAAAGTTGTCATTACAGTTAATCAATTGAAATAAAAATATTAAATAAATCTAATTAAACTAATGGCATTTCGTACAGCAAAATCCTGCAGAGAAGAAATGCCAAGAAACTCTGCAGACATATTTCAATACAATACAACTTAATTAAATAATCCATCAGAATGAGACTGCAGCCTGACTAGCAACCAACGAATATTATGAGCAACATATTAAAGGTGTCCCAATAAGAACATGCATCGTGAGGCTGCAATCACACCAAGATGAAACGTCACATAACATCATTTAGATAATCTTTCACTTTGTAGTAGCCCTTCTCGATCAACGTCGCTTTAGTGCAAACTTTAAATTTGTCTAGAGGTAAGGACTTTATAGACTCTGGAAGCTTGTTATACATTTTTATGTCCAGGCCCATAAACGAATTGTTTATTCTTTTTAGTCTCGAGCCACTATAATACAATTTGTTTTTATTGCGTGTGTTACAATTATGCATGTCTCTTACAAGCCTGTAATCATTAATATTTTTTTTAACATAGACTAAGTTATCATATATATATTGAGAAGCCACAGAAATATTTATACGATATGTTGAAAAGGGCTACCGCATTCGTATTTACTACTAAATCTATCGCGCTGGTTTACTAAACAATCCCATAATATAGTCATCATAGTACCCTCAAAAATTAATCCTACTGATAACCTCGAGCAGTAGAAATACGGAATGAAAAGAGGTTATGTATGTAAATTTTTCCTAATTGTTTTTTCATCATAGATTTATATATTTATTAAACTCTGTACCCGATCAATTGTCTAGAAAGTTAATCGATCGATAGTCGGCGGAATCTGTAGACCTATTATTCTCATCTATTTTAAAATTAGAACAGGGAATTTTTATTGTAATTCCATTCGTATAAGGTACCTTTTCGTTTCAGAGGATTTGGTGCGAAGGCTTATTCTGAATCATTACGGACTTTCACATTACTTAATAGGTAAAAGTAACTATAGAAAAAATCCGATCCATTTTAATTTAATTTTAGTTCACAATCAAAGTAATATACGTAAAAGTATAATCTTATTAGAATAAATCTTAAGCAAATATTCCTTTCAAATAAGCTAACTAGGTAATCCAAAGAATTGGCAGCTGTCTTTACAATGATTTCCCTTATCGGATAATTGATTTGTTTAAAAACCACAATCAGAAAACGTTCATACAACGACGGTTTCTCCGTCTTGTTAAAGAAAACGTATTTATGAAACCTTATTGCAGTTGTTCTGTGCTAGTCTGGCACATTAAAGAATGCTAACTAGCTTTCTTCCCGGCATGTCATCGACGGAGGTGACTAAAGGGTAAATGGAATCTATTGGGCGATAGGCTAACAACCTGTCGCCAATGTTCCGTCATAACATCGCAACCTCAATATGCTTGCTAAACAGTGACTTGGGAGATCTCCGAGGTCCTGTTCACCCCGGAAGGAATAAAGGATATGAATTTATGTATGCGAATCATTATTGCAAAAGTTACGGAAACAATTCTTCGAAGAGTCCAAATACGCACACCTCAAGCATTACACTAACATTAGATACAGCAAATATTAATATAAAAAAAGCTTATTAGTCCACCATAAATTTCAAGAATCACATATATTCAATGCTAATAAGTTCTTTATACACATTTTATTTAGAAATTGGAAACACGAAATAAATCACCAAAAATATCAAAATATTGAATTTACGTTAATACAAGCTTGGAGAATAAGTAACCAAGAATAAGGACGTGAAAAGGACGTAAGATGCTACGGTATTCGCAACGTAGATGGTTGGTCTTCGCAAGGGGCGTGTTCAATTGTGACCACGCCTTCGAAGTGGGCGTGGCAGGAAAAGTCATAATTAAAATTTATTAACGCACTATTTTAGTTTTGGTTAATTGACTCTCGAATGGTGTAAGTGCTAAAAAAGAAGTAACTCTAAAGTTAGGAAATTATCGATCGGGAATGGAAACGGTTTATAGATATAATTTTTGCTACAGCTTCTATATTTGTTGTTTTTATTAGCCCATATTGTGATATACACAATATATAATACATATATTTCAATTCGACAAAACGGATTTGAGAAGTGTAATTTGATTACTTCATACAATTTTCACACAATTCATTCAATTTTCAAATGATTTAAGAAATTTGTAATATAAAATAATAATTCACAATTTCAATTCGTAAAAAGGTTGTTTCGTAATGGAAGTTGTTTAATTCCATATATTATGTACTTTATTGCTAACCAACTCAAATTTAAGATTTATATTAAATAAAAGATTTATAATTAAGAAAACTTTAATAACTGCCTTAGTTACCTCGAATCAATGTAATTACTTAAAACTACAATTACAATATAAATTATGCCCTATGCTATCGTATACTGTAACTTAAACTGATATACCCTGATTAATTAATTATAGAACATATTATTCAATTATAAACATTACAATAAGCATAATTACAATTAATAACTTACCTAAACTCTATAAATTTTATATTTTTTCCTTTAAGTACAGTACAATAAATGTATTATTACAAAACGGCATCAATACGTAGGCGGGGTTTCACCGACACAGCCTGCAACGCTACGAGTAACTACGAACGCAAAGGAAAATCTGACTGAATAAGAACAACCACTATACCCTGAACCCTCATTACTTTTAACTACCTTCCAACAAGGGTCCAAGCTAAAATGGACGGAAACTGTGTGGAAATGGCGAGGAAATCGCCAGGATTCCGTTACATAACGTCAGTAGTGATCTAACCTCCGTCGTGACAACATCGCGTTTGTTGTAAAGGGAAATTATAAATAACAACAACGTGTTTACACACGTAAACAAGTTTTGTAACTTTGGTTTTGGTGTCGTTTCCGACTAGTTGATCAAAGAGGTGAGTTTTGATTGTTGTTGTGTTGTTTGTTTATTGTTGTTGTGTTTATTTTGTTGCACTTATTGCTTAATTTTACTGCGGTATTTAGCTGTTTAATGATCGTAAGTTTTTAAATCATTTCCATCTGTAGTACATATTTGTAGTATCACTTAATATAATGAGGTTTAATGAATATAAAATAAGCACGTTTGCTTGAATTAATTCGGTGATTTCATGTACTCTTTTTTGTTGAACTATTTCAAAGTGAATAAAACTTGATCCAATTTATATATTTCGCCGCCGCATAGACGCCGCCGGTCCAGTCAAGTCAAATCTTACTTTCTTATTTCCGCTAAATTTAATATGATTTGTTTAATAAGATTAAAATTCTCGAAAATACATTAGTACACAAAAAAATTGCTATAGTAATAAGATTAGCAGTTGCGTCGACATTTCATTTTTACTCCACTTAATTCATAAAATTCCGTTTAAAATTATTTACTTAATTTATAATGTAACCTTTGTACAAAGCAATTTTAAGACCACAATATATTGTCTTCATATACCTGTATGTTTCAAGTAGCTTTTATTATAGTTAACATAAAAAAAATTAACTACGTCTTCTAAATTGCGAAGTACTATTTCGACATTTGCATTTGTAACCACCAATCAAAAATATATAGCAAATAATAATATGCTTTGTACCTATATCAAAAAACAACAAATATTGCTGGTAGTATTGGTCAGTTCTAAGTAAAATACTTATATCGGTTTTTAACATTTCAAAAGCACCTTATTTTTCTCATAATTCATAAACGTTCATAATTCTCTCAGCTAGGCAGATTCTTTCTACATCTCAATAAAAACTCCTTTTGGTAACAAAGCGCTTTAATTTCGACAATTAGGACAAATCTTTTGTTGCAATTTATC
This sequence comes from Leucoptera coffeella, assembly GCA_030578115.1. Taxonomy (NCBI): domain Eukaryota; kingdom Metazoa; phylum Arthropoda; class Insecta; order Lepidoptera; family Lyonetiidae; genus Leucoptera; species Leucoptera coffeella. Next base: position 82,605 of record JAMBLF010000472.1, read on the forward strand.
TCGAGGTGCACATTATCAGATCCCGTTTCGAGTCACCTTGCCTGAGGTCCCCTAAAATATTTTCAACTCCCCCTTTGTTTGTGTTTAGTTGTTTACGTGTTGCACCCTGCATATCAACTGGGGTGGATTTCTCCATTTCTCCCTCTAGTTAATGCTAAGCACTAATTGTTCGTGTTTTGGGTGAAGATTTTTGTGTAGGTTTTTGTTTTATAATTAGCTTCTTGATGGAAAACGTTTTTGTATTGATTTGATCGTTTTATGAAAATATAATGTTGAAAGTTTACAAAGAGACAAACCACGCCGACAAAAATCTTGTTAATTCAAGCTGTTTGTGATTACAAAGTCTATTAATTTATCTCATGTTTCAAATAATGTTCAATATGGATAGTATTGGTATATTTGAAAATAAAATAAAGTTTCACAGTTATATTCCCGGTAATCATAGTAAGATATTTTTTTCAAGAATGGCAATACAGTTATTTTATGTGTAACTTACATATACCTGACGAAAAAGGCAAACAATTTATATTATTTTACAATAATTTATATACAGACTGGAAAACAGAAGAAAGCGTAGTTCTTAACTCTGTCTCTACCGGGAATCGAACCCGGAAACTCACGATTAGCATTCAGATGGTTAACTGATCGCGCTACGGAGGTCTTCAAAATAATAATTGAGATGGAAACATATAACTCGAGGCTTTTGTTACTTAATCCAAACTAAAATGTTGGGTTTTCAGTTATGACAAATATTATAAATTTTTACGATACGTAAGTATTTCCATATTTCCAGCAATACATTCTGAAATAGTTCGTTTGTAGGCTGTTACAAACTATAGCTCTGGACTATGTTACAAATAAACGCTTTCACGACCAATTATCCTTGCGGAGTAGTCAGCGTAGTATTGTTGGTAGTGATTCTATGGCCACCTCGATCCCATGTGTTCACCAAATAGTCAGCACCAAATATAAATGCTGATAAGGCGTACTGCCTTTTCCAAGCCACTCATTGATACCATTGACACATCTATAAATAAATTAAAACAAAAACTGAAACCTCGTGTCGCAGCCGTATTGAAACCAAAATGTTATGTACTTTGCCAAAAACAGAAATTAACGAAACGAAAAATATGTCTTCACACAACTTTAACGTGAATTAAATATAAATGGTATATATTTCAATGTATCAAAAAAACAATAACCCTGCAAGTCCCATGTTCAATAAAAAACATTTACTTGATTCTCGCAACCATTCTTACACATCGACCTCACCTTGAACGTTCAAAGAAACCTCCGCATTACAATTTCATTAGCAGCCTGAAGCTAATAAGCTCCGGATTAATAATTCACCAAGTTGACAATTGAATCTACAGCGATACCTGCTATTAAACATGCAAATTAGTTATTTATTCAGTACGCAGAATCCGGGTAACGAAGGAGGGGCAAGTGTCTTTGCGACTTACAAATATTACCGCCGCCATAATACTTATCAATTTGGGATAGAACTTGACTAATCTCGAGATTATTTTGATCGTGCACTGAATCTCATTGAGTTAAAAGGTTTCGTGGGGTTATGCTTCATACAATAAATCCTTGTTCAAATAATTTGGCGGGTTGAGTTTGTGTAATGTTAAATTGATAAAACTTTTCATACATACGCTTTGTTATTAGTAACCCTTTCGGGCTGGAGCAGAGCCTTGTTTAACACTTTCGTGTTATTGATAGAAAAATTACATTTTTAGAATTGTAATTTATGAAACCAAATTGTCACAGTATAAGATATTGGCTAATGAATCTGGGGCTTTAATCATATTACTAATCATCCTAGTCATAAGAAGCAAAATGCATTTCAATTTTATAATAATAATTAAGAACCGATATATTACTCTATCACAGAAAAACAGTATATACATATACAATATTTCATTGTTAATTATTTATAAGTTATTCAATCCATTGCTTTTATCGCGTCGTTTTCAAAGCTCTCTCTGTATTTATCATTTGTTCAAAATCATAAAATAATACGTCAAAATTCTCAACGCTATTCCAGTAGCAAAGCGGAGTCCCTTGAGAGTCGTTTAATTTAGATTTTATTTATTGTTTCATAGATGGCAGGGCCTCCGCAGTGCCTCAAGACGTCTTGCAAAGCTAATTTCAAATATAAATATTAGCACAATCAAACCCCAATTCCACGCTGAATCGCACTCGTAATTTTCTTCATTCAGATTGCTAGGAAAATACTGACTTGTTCGAGATTATTGATGGCTTATTGCTTGAAATTTTGCGTTTTGGTCTGTTAAATTATTGTACGGAATTCAGAAATTCTAAAACCAAGCCATGTATATACTGTTGAAGTAAAAATTGGCCTTAACATGTAGTAGCTGCTTTTACCTTAAATAATAACTATTGATTATCATTGATCAATTAAATTGCACCCTGAATAATCCTCAAAAATTCATTATATATTTATTTTAATTCTTAACCCTTCCTTATCACTTGAGTTAGCAATCATTTTTTTATGTTTTACGGAACACATCCTTAGCTGACGCAATCCCATAAGCGCTGCTTATGAACATAATAATTTTAGTTAGGCGGATTTTCAAAAGTTCGACATATATAATCCAAATACTTTCGCTTACACATCCCAATTAATTACTTTACATGCTCTTTTGACACGTTTAAACCATTTAATCATACACCTGCGCACTCACACTTGAGATTTGGTAGTTTTTGCATTCCTTAGATATTTAAAATGACTGAAATTAGTGGTCATTACAATAATATCTTAATATATATCGACACCTACATTATAAGATTCAGTAAAAGAAATCTTTTTCATCTTTCACACCCACTTACTATATACCAAATAGTATTATTCTTTGGACCAAACTTAAGGCTATTCGTAGTCACCATCTCAACATAGACCGGGCATTGTTTTCAATAAATTAAGCGGCACCACTAGAGGGCGGTCCTGCATAAACAGCCCACGGCCTATGTCAACACAATTATTATACTCGGACAGTTACCCTTCGAGAGATAAACATCAACTAAACAAATTAACTGGACTGTCTTTAGGACCGTAGGTATAGATGTCTTTAAACGGTGGTAATGGAATAATTGAATGATAGAAATGAGGAATGGGAATTTATTAGTTATTAGAATTCAGCCGATGTTCCTCCTTAATTAAGAGTAGTAATTACTTGCTTATAAACTATTTATTAGTCAATAAATACAGATATAACAGCAATAATTGCTTTATTACTTGAAAATATGTATTTGCATTACGTATTCTGTTGCCTAATTATTTTTAAATATAGGGCCAGCTTATGCTCTAGGTACATATCTGATAAGCAGTTATGTTTTCAAAGGTATACACATTTTACAATGTAAAAGTTGATAACTTATGCTTCTGCCCAATGTTACCATTATAAAAGTTTGCCCGTAGCTGTTATTAAGATATAATTTAAAACTCTTCTATTTTAATATGTAGTTGTATGCGGTTTGACATTTTTAGCTGTCTTATTTTATGATTTTTGAATTAAGGCTTTTAATTACATAATCTTACACAAGATCTTCCAATAAAAGCGAAAGTAAAGTCCTAAATAATGTATGCTGTTTCTACCCTGTTAAAAATTAATACCGTTTATAACCATTGTAGTACAAATATTCAAAATCACTTTATTTTGTTTCAGTTCGAGATGAGCTCGCGGCCAGCCAGCGAGGCAGCTCGGCCTAAGAAGCAAAACCATGCCAACATCCCTTGTCCCATCGAGAACTGTGCTAGGTTCACTTATGGCAAACTCCCAGATCACTTGACCAAGCAACACGGCCTCACCGGCGCCGAAAGAGACGCCCTTAACGAACAACAACGCAAACGATTCTTCAACGGTGAACTATGCCAAGTTAGATACTTAAAGGAATCCGCTATCAGAGACCTCTGGGGCTCAGACTACGAAGACCAACGTATCAAGACCAAAATCCTCCAAAGCTTCGCTCTAGTCAAGATCCGCATCATACCTTTAGCTGCGACACAACGGGCACGACCTCTCACGGAACAGGACGCAAACGTTCTCACTTCATACAATGCAAGAACGGCTCCAAGACCTATAAGAACTTCGAAACCTAAGGCACGAACCAGACCGTACCCACCCCCAGTGATTACAGCGGGAACTTCCAGTGAATCTAGTGAAGGTGAAGAGAACACAAGAAGTGGAACGCTGCCTCCTTCACCGCCTCCGTCTTCACCGTCCTTACCTCCTTCACCGGGACCTTACGAGTTACAACCACCAGTGGATACTCGACTTCCTAATATATTTGACGCGAAAATCGACGCCGGGTATAAAGCTGTCATAGATGACATGAAAAAGTCAATGACGTTAGGTCGTACCCTTGGATCTAAGAAGCGTAAAACTTACCGCACGTATAGGAAATATGCGAAACGACTAATAACTTATTTACACGGACAGCATTCCCCATTAGCGTATGATATAGATTTGCTCCTTTGCGGCGAAAGGCAAGTGTTAGCTTTTCTAGAACACATCAAGAAGGAAAGGAAAGCAAAGACGTTTAGGAACTATATAGTTGCTGCTATAAAGTTATTGGATTCCCGATTGTTTTCCATAGAAACCGATCCTTCGTGTAAAGAAAAAGTTGCCTCTATGACTCGAGTGTACAGCGCTCTCCATCAACGTTTGAATGAGTGTGATATTGAGTTAGAAAAACAACGGAGTCTTGAAAGTAGTTCGTCACTGCACTGTAATATTATAGATCAAAGTTTGAACGATAGTTTTAGCGAATTAGTTTAAGAATGTATTCATATTTATTACGTAAGATTATTGATTATTTCACGCTATCATTAATGCACAAATATAAAACGGGTAAATAGAAATACATGCCATGTCTTAGTTAGCTTCAGAAATCCTAAGCCATAGAGCTTAAAGGTATTATAGGTAACAGTAGCAATATTTATTAAGTTAGTAGGAGAAATATGTATGCAATACTTTTAAGATCATATTGTAGGTTTAATATGTTTGTAATATATAATTATGACAATACCTACCTACGTGTTTCAAGCAATAAGTGAGGTGTAATATTTGTAAATTATTTCCTCTTACGTTCGAAATTAATCAACAATGAAAGTAAATTATGGGTTTTACAATTAATTAAAAACTCTGAACTGCATTTTATAATTATAAACAAATACAGTCATAGTGATGTATTGAGTTAATCTAGTCATGGCACGCTGAGCTAAATGAATTTCATTATTCGATGTAAATAAAGTACACAGAATCTTAAGGCTACTTACTATTATTTATTCTCCTTATCACACTATAACCAAAATCAGATATCAGGCAGACGTATACAATTGAGTATCTAATATTACATACACGAGCATTAAACAGGGTATTCGGAATTTCACTTGTCCCTTTCTGAAATTGAGACATCATAGAAATTACCACTTCGAACCTATGTACGTACATCTGCACCAGATAGTAATTTACTACTACTTACCAATACTTGACTTCTTTATGTCACAGTCAAAACTATACTGTCTACTGCTGTGTTCTAATCTGAAGTTCAACAGAAGGACAATAATTGTCGTGCAAACTAAGTGGTAATAAGAATGCTAACTAGCTACCGTACACCCCGGCATGTCGTGAGAGGCGACTAAGGGATTAGGGATAAATGTAATCTTTTGGGCGGTGCGCTAGCAACCTGACACCAATGCTCCATTATGACATTGCAACCCCAATATTCATGCTAAAAAGTGACCTAAGAGATAATATGTCTCCAAAGTTCTGTCCACCTCCACCGAAAGTGATTTAATATACTGATGTAATAATTTGCTCTACATCTCCTGGAAAGAAGTTACATCTTATACCAGCATGCAATTTGCATAATGAAATGAAACATATTTTATTTAAAATCTGGTAAAGAACTTTTACAAACGGAACATCGTTAACTTAAGGTATTTTGATGAAATTATTAAAGATCATTAGTGACAGTTTTGTTACCCTAGTTCTACGTGTAAATCACTGCACACACATCCCGCTTGTATCGCTAAAGAGGGGTAGATAGAGAGCACGGTTACCCAATTCTCTCGATCGAGACAAACCATTATTATTACGTCTCATACTAGCTGGACACATCTAATTAATTTATCAATTTTTACATCGAAATAAAGTAAAAAATTAATGAATTAATGCAATCACTGAAAATGTTCTAAATTCATCCAGTAGTTTTTATTTATTAAATCTTCTTTTTTATTTTATTCATCTTTTTATACTTCTTATATATACCACTTGATTATAAAAACTATGTAAATATTCACTTAAATATTCTCAGGCACAGATGTAGAATGCCATATTTCTCACGTAACCAAATAAAGCCTGCTACTTAGAGATCCCGCCACATAGATTGGCAGTAGCCAAACTTGGAACTAAATTTGACGTTTCCGCCATTGCGTGTTATTTTGTATGAAAGGTAAATTTAGTATTACCAGCGTTGTGTTTTTTGCCCACTCTTTGTAATTTTTATGTTTGTTATGGGGGATTATAATAAATTGATTTCTGGAGTTTCTTGTTAGTTCTTCTCCAAGCTAGGGTCTCTGACACACTGCTCACTTTCTTTGTAATCTTTATTTTTGTTAATTATAAAAATAATAATCTTTATTGTTGTTATACTTAGATCATAAGATAACATTCAAAGAGAGCTTGTGATAGGGCCTATTTTAAATAAACATATTTTGACTTTGATATATTAATTTGTTTTATTTGAGTTTATAGCTCTGCAACCAATGACCGTTACAAATGAAACCTATAATGTATCGAGCCGTATGGCACAGTGAGTGCTAGTTTTGGCGTGTTTACTGGTAACACTGAATTACGCGACTGTGGCGACGCCCCCAACTGCCAATTTATATGACGCGATCTCTATACTCTCTGCAAAATACACTAGCGTACTCTAACAGAAAATCTATGAATCAATTAATTATCACTTGGTATCTTTACATTTGTATAGAGGGCAGTAGTATCGTTTCGGTCGTAGTTCTACCAAACAACTGTAGGTGTCACTTTAAATGCATAATTAATTTTCTTGCGACCTCCTTCGTCTTATGCTCGCCTAGTATCTGGCGATTGTGACTACCTGCTCCAGATTCTCCATGGCGTTCCAATCGTTCCACAGCGCTAGGGCAAAGAATGCTAGAGAGAGCACTTCACTAGTCTAGTGTTGCAAGCGGAAAATCGGTGACAGTAGAAAGGGACGTGCGTATTTCAAAATGTGTCTTTCTTGGTCTTTCTTTATTCGGCCTTGCGTAACTGTTACGAAAAACTATTTTCTGAATAGGTCGGTCGGTCTAGAAGAAATGTATGGAATAAGTTAATTTATTTCTAAGGTTGAGCAAAGATAACACACTGTCTCTGAACCAGTGTTAAGCCAAACGTATGCGGGAATTTTATATACATTCGTAATTTGGTATGAAAGTTCTGTTTTTACTAGTAGTAGTAGAGATTATATTATCTATACTTTTATTGAATGCTTTAAACATACATATCTGACAACATAGGTACGTCACGTCGATGTAAATGTTAAGAACGGTCAATGAACTTGATGTGATGACATTTTAGAGTACAAATTGAATAAAAGTTGGTACATTTTGACTTGATTTGCTACTTAAAGAAATGGCATAAAATAGGAAAAAAAATATTTTTGTATCATTGATTTTTGAAAAAAAATGAATTTGATACATTCATTAGACGCAGGTATTTGTAAGGTCTCATTTTATCCTGCAATATATTGTTTTTGTAACACATTAGTTTTTAATCATAGTGCATCATCAATAAAGTACCTATTGATTCTTGGGTATCGATATCTGTATTTTTTTGCTTCACATTATTTTTTATGAACGTACATTTTGTAACCTTAAAATAGGAGAATTAACGCAAACATATGAAATATTATTCCTTATTAAAATGCCTATTTCAAGAAATTTCTATAAAGGTTCAGGGGCCAATAAGTTTTAAGAATTTTTATCTAACGAACAGACATTATCTAAGAATATTAATGTCACCATTGTGCATTTTGCAACACGCGTCCAAACAGGAGTTTTCCAAATGTTTTATAAATTCTTTATCCTTATTTCTAATATGGCATTCCCTTATCACACGTATAGAAATGATAGTCAATAGTATATAGTTGGAAATTTTAAAACATCGGCGAATAGCGATCCCAAAATAGCTTGAGAGCGCTGGCAAATTGCAAGCGGCTTTATGACATTAACACAATGCAAAGCAAAAACGTCTGTTGATGACGTCAGTACTAATGCAATGCAAAGTGCACGCTTGCAGTAACCTCCTACGACTTTATGCAATGCTGGTATCTGATCCTTTGAGAAGTATTGCTTGAGAGGCCCTAACCCATTGCGCGCCCTTTTTAGATTATTATTTTGGTTCATAAAAAAATATCCAGAAATAAAAAAACATTTTTGGGTCTAAGGTCAGTGAACTTAAATTTTCTGTAGAATATTAGTCACGAGAGTTGAGTGTTGATTATTCATTGAATTTGAAGCAATTATTGCATTTAAGAGGACAACGATATGGGTAATAAAAATATTTTTAATAGTACCGATTCCCGTTTACCTAAAATCATATTTTTTATCACATACATAAGTTAGATAGGAATCAGTGATAAATTTCAACTGATCATCATCCCTGCATTTTTACTCATTGTGGAATTTTATTAATGATTTTTAAGACACTAATGTTACAGGTATACACAATTAAGGGTTTGGTGATATTGGAAGAGTTCCTGATATGTTTTTTGAGTGCAATATCAATACAATTCAGGTAAACGTATCAATAGGCCAGAAAATCAACAGGAATAGCTCGACAGGAAATGACAAAACACTGCTGTAACTTCACCGTTCGCCGTAATCGTCACATCTTAATTTTAAATAGGTGACGTGATTAATATGTTACCTATTACGAATTGACCTACGCACATTATGAAGAAACTTCGTGCCTTAGAAATTCCTTTTAAAACTTATTTTATTAGGAAAATTAAGTCTTATATGTACTTTTATAATGTGTACCATGTCCCGGTCATCATATATAACACGTCTTTGACCTATTCTCGGGTTATTTCTCTCCCGACACTTGAAGAGTGAACATATTGTGGTATACCGAACTGTGAAAGTGTGTGTTGTGATCTTAACATGCCTACGCGTGGAGGACGCCCACTGTGGCAGGTAAATATTGCATTTCTAGCTCCATCTATCGTAGGTAGGTAAAACTGGAACTTGGCATCAAAATTACTAATCACCGAGCTGTTAGGCTATTCCTAGTCGTAGGGTTCCTGATGCCTAATTATAAGTCAATTAGATGAGTGTCTCTGGCATTTTAGTTAATTAATGAGTAAAATTATATCAACTACATCAGAATTTAAGTACTCCTGATACATCAAAATGTAATGTAGTTAAAATAGATGTAAAGTGCGTTTTGACGTAAGTTTCAAAATGTTATTTATGTTTGTAAATCCCATGATAAACGACTAAATAATTTGTTCACTTCGTCATCAAATTGTTCAAGTTCATTGCATTTATTATGCATCCAACTGTCTTAGTATGTATCTACTTTCATATCTAGAGCATTTTAGTATCTCCAGTAAGTTCTTAATTCATTCTCACTTAAAAGCAACATAACAGATTTTTTTCTAATACACAAAATTGTATCTTCCAAAAATATTAACAACTTGCGTTGAATTTAAAACTACTTTTTTATTATAACTTTATTATAAAAAACAATTGTCTATTTAATTTAAACAAACAGACATTGAATAACATTGAATAATAATTTCAAAATGAAAGCAACTTTCTTGTATATCTCAATCCGTTCCGGCTTCGCACTTCTGGCTATTTAATGGATGTTATTATACATATAACCTTTCTCTTGAATCACTCTATCTATTAAAAAAAACTGCATCAAAATCCGTTGCGTTGTTTCAAAGATTTAAGAATACAAAGGGACATAGGGACAGAGAAATCGACTTTGTTTTATACTATGTAGTGATTATTTAGCACTAATTAAAAAAAAAGAGTGCGATACTAAAAAAAAAACAAGCTAAAATTTTTTGAGGTTAAACTTACCCAGTTATCAAAATAAATATGTAAATAATTACCAGCTACAATAAAAACTTCTTTGGGGATAAATTATTTATTTACAATCTAAATAACATTATAAAATCCAGATTTATAAGAACGAATAATTAAAGCTACAAAATACAGTCATTGATTAGCACCTTGTTTATAAAAACGGCTGTTCATCTAATGTTTCTTCTCACCCTTTTTCGTTATGGTATTCATTTTTACATCGCCAATCATGAAGTGTGCTGGTAAATTATGGAAAAGTTGTTGCATGAAGCCCAAAAGAATATCTTCAATAGTTTTAGATAAGATTGGCCTCAATGATTCCGATACGGGTCGCCAATTTTCATTTAAATATGCGTTAGTCGTTTCCTCTGAAAGCAAAATAATCATTATTCGCAAAAACTAGACAATGATAACGCAAACGAGCGGTACGCAAATCGCACGAAGGAGTCGAAGAAGTCAACGTTGCAAATTTGCAACAGAATGGTACCAGGGCAACATGTTTCACTGGTAGGAGAATAGTTCAATTAAAATTTGTGTTTAGTGCCATCTTTGAACGATTGCAAGGACTAAAACAAATATTTATTGTTTATGTTGTAATGAAAATATTATGTTTGTAGTATGGCATTTGAAACATAGATGGCACTAATGTGCAGTCCAGTATTATTACTTTTTAGTATAGAAGATAAAAGGGAATAGAAAATTTCAGGCCTAACCACAATTATCTATTTTCCTAAGTTTCTTACATTCTTATATCTTCAAACATGCGCATGTATACTAATTAATTGTAATTACTCAAAATTAATATTCAAGTAGAGGATTCATACCAACCTAAAGATTTAATACCATCAAAGAGATTATTCATCCTGAGTTTGAGTCCACCTATCGAGTACTTCACGTGTGCTGAAGTCACATTGAAGAACAGTAAATCATCACGTTCGTACAGTTTCACGTCACTGACAATGTCTATGGTCATGTTTGCTGAAAATAAAAAAGGTTTTTTAATATCACTATTAACCACTGTTGAAGTTGACTAAAAGATGCGAAGAATGCGAATTAAATTATAATTATAATTTTAATGTAGATGACAATTTAAATTAAATTTGTAATTGTAAATACGGAAGAGTACTGATCCTAATTAATACCCCAGGCACAGGCAGGCGGTTGAATGCGAAATAAATAAAATTATAACTTCACATGACAAAAAAATACATAAAAATAACGAGAACCTCTGACTACCACGCAAAAATCGTAAATAACATTGTTTTGTTTCCTTTTTTACGTGACAGGAGACCGATAAAACATTAAAAATCCATAACCATAGTTAAAATCGTATAGCTGTTTTAAATGTTACTTACTGGGTTCAAACCAGCACAGTCCTCGTCCCACGAGAGGTATGAGCAAGATCTTCCCTTTGAGGTCATACGTGCCTTCAATCCTTATCTTGGGCACTTGCACTCTTGTGTAGAAGTCATATGTTTTACTGTCAACCCTGAAAATATAAAATATAAATATGACTATATACTCGTACTGATATCTAGTATATCAGAGAGGTAATGTTGCCAGTTTGTTGGGGACTGTGCTAAAGGAGCTAAAGGAGATATTTTTGTATTTTAAAGTTTTTTTTGTACATGTTTAAGTTTTATTTTATTAATTTAATAATTATTGTTATAATAATTTAAATATGTTGTATATCAGTTAAAAATATATTCATTATACATACATCACAGCCTTAGTCTTAGCTTCAACACCGTAATCAATTGTACTAGGTAATAAAATATTAAATTCGCAATGGTTTCTCAGTACATAATCTTTCGCAGTAGTCCCAGTTAATAAATCATACATACATACCACACCCGTCTCCCTAAAGAGGGGTTAGTTCTATTTTACACGATCCTGGCAAGTCATTTTCACTACCATATACACACATGGCACTTATATATACCGTCATTCTTTTTCAGTTTCAGCTTATTTAGTCACCGTTTGTCTTACTATTAAAATAAGCAACTTAATTCATACTCACTGGCTAAGCAAGACTTGAGTTTTTCCAAAACCAGTGACTGTGACGTCATCTAACGCGGCGTTGACATTGACAGGTCCATCTCCTTGAAGGATCCTGATTTTGGGTATTTTCAGCGGATCCAATGTGGGCATTCCGATTTCGGGAAGACCTGCAAAGAATTCAGCCATTGGGTTATGTGCTCCTGGTATACTAACCGATGAGGAATTTTGAAAATCATATAATCGTAGATCCAAGTTCATTGTAATAGGTATCATAGAGGCTTTGCATGAGGAACATCCTAGGATTATAACGGGGTCACCATTATGAGCCTGCGACTACCCGTAAAATATGTTTGGTCGTGTAGAGTATGTACCGTGTGTATGAAAGGTGATGGATTAATCGATCTAATTTTTTCACCTTTCAGCTATGGCGAGTTATGTACGTATCGTTTTATTGTGAACAATGGTACCTATTTAATTGAATAAACTAACCCCGCACTGAGTTTACTTTAAAATATTTTGAGACAAATGAAATGAAACAAAATGAATGAAAGAACAGACAGATTTTATGTTTACGTTTCTAGCTGTGTGATCTTTGAAGATTATGAAAGATAGATGTAACACGTTCTGCCCTTTGTAACACATTACGAAGGGCAGATTGAACTATAGATAATATAATATTATACTAGTGTTCTTGCTCAATTATACAATACATCTCTTGTTATCTAGCGTGTATTATAGCATTTAATTTTTGCCTCAGTAGTGACCTCTATAAACATTCGCAGAGTTACATAATTTAAGATACCTAAGCTACCGTAACTGGACTGTTGACGTGTGATCCTTAGCCTATAATCTCAGTTATTTCTATGAAAATAACCCTCTAATTGACAGTTTTTAACACCCACACTGAACATGTTAGCCTGGTATCTGCTTATTAAGATAAGTGCTAAAGACACGGTAAGATGATTACGACATCGTTCACGTTGATTGCAGAAAGCGAAAGTTCTAGTGTCATACTCCTTCCTTGGCACTAATTGTTCACTCATAGTATATTTAGAGGTTATTATAGTAATGACAGAAAAATTAGCTTCAGTGTAGAATTCATAATCATCTATAAATATTAAATTTGTTCTAAGTACCGTATCTTAGTTTGAACAGTGACAAGTTAGCGTACGTTATGCACATACTTCTATTTCATATACCCATTATTTTTTTATGTTTATTCATCGTAAATATACATATAACTTGGTCGTAGATAAAACATTATAGGAATAACTGATTACTCACTCTTTGACGACAAGACAACCAGCAACTAGTGTTGTCACTCTTCACTATATCTTATTTGGCTATGTAAATAGGATGTTAATTTGGAGAGACACCGTTTTAGATATCCAAATATATTTGAAAATATAATATATTGCAATCTAATGAATTGTAGTGTGATAATTTTACTAACCTTTTCAAAATTTATTAATTATTCTTAAATTGTCCTATTAGTCAAATGCAATAACCCTTATTATAAGCATGCCGGAAAATATATATATTATTTAATATTTGAAGGTACGAAGAGAAGACATTAATTTTTCAGAGTTCTTTGCTTATAATTATATGCGGCTCTATCACAATTACAAGTGCATAATAATAAATATTGTTTATAGTAAGAATTAAAAATACAAAATGAGACAAATTCATTCCGACAAACTGTACAAACAAGTTGCAGTTACTCATATATTAACTTGTACGGGCGTATGTAAACACACTGTGAGATTTTATGCAATTTCCCAATCCGGTTATTTCTCACACAACCTGTTCAGAACTTGCCCACTAACCTAAAGAGTGATCTAGCCGACAGCCATTTCCAGAAAATTTCTGTTTAATTACTTACTTAGCTCTAAACGAGGATTAGTAATTATGATACAATGTACTTAGTGTCACCACAAATGATACATAGGGATTTGACAGAATCTCGGAGACACGATATGGAAAATAACCTTGAGCAATACTATTATCTTGAGGTTGCAATGATAGTGATATGGAATATTGCTTGTCAGCAATTTTACCCCAATGTCCTAGTCCTTTAGTAACTATTTTATTTACTATCAAGAAAGCTCATACAGTACCATTATATATTAATATAATTTTGTCTAGTTTTGCGTTAGTTGAGACCTCTACATATAGGGTAAATCAATTGGGCTGATAACCTATCATGCCTATTCTCTGCCAGCCTTTTCTAAATCAAAGCTAACACTATCCTGACAGTTAAAAGTGACCACGGAGGTATTGTGTATCTGTCGTACAAACATACATCTAAATTTTCCCTAACAACTACCTTACGAAATCCTAAAACAGTGAGACAAAGTACCTAAATAATAATCCACCTCGTACCGTGTATTACACTACCAGTTTCGCAAAACCACAAAACAAGATGCATTTCAAAATAACTCTATTCTCTAACCTTAAGACCCGTGTTCTTAGTATAATGGCGAAATTTACCTTGGCTACGGTAAATATTATTATCCACATTTAAATGTTACAGCATTACTAAGCCTTTATTTATTACGCATACATACACATGTTCTCACGTTATGTTATTCCGTACAGGAAGGATAGAAACGCCGGGAACATAATATTCCCTTAGACACTTTTGGCTTCTAATCTACTATTGGAATATTCCAAAAATTTTTATATTATTGACCGCAACAACAGATTAGGTGACGAAATTCAAAAATTCATCGAATATTTTGTTCTTTCCACACATTAAAGTATAATGATAACAAGTCAACATCGATCTATAGATAAGAAGTCTAGAATAAGATGTTCTTTTAACTAAATCTTATATTTTTTTACTGTATAAAAGTAGTGTTCATATCTAGTAGAGTACATCTTCTGGTGTATTAGTTTTAAACATCTTCTAGCCCATCGTCCAATAGAATCAGTTTACCCAGTCCCTTAGTCGCCGCCTACGACATGCCGGGAAGAACGGCAGCAAGTAAGCATTCTTTGTACCTCACTGAATAGCACGTGACTAATCCTACTACTTATACCAAATAAAACAGTGTTTTCTAAAAGGTTGATCTCTGCTTACCTGGTCCGAGAGCATCAAATAAGTGTTGGACTGCATTTCTGGAGCAGTCTTCGAAATCTGGATCCTTCCTCAAACATGTGTTCACAAAACTTGCTGCAAATTAAAAGTGCAAATAAAACAACATATAGTATTGACAATTTATATGTACCTTTATATAATGTAAATGTAAAGAAAGAAAGACATCGTAAAGATCACCTATTTTTTGGGATAACCTAAGCTTTTAAACGGCTAAATGAAAGTACATGCCTCGTTGTCTGACTATTAGTAAACTGTAGCTTTGATGTGACTATAAATTAGAACTACTGCACCAGAGTTTATGTCCATGAACTGAATGTACATATTTCCTCAGAGTACATTTTCTAGATATTTTATGTATATTTATTAATTATACAGTAATCGGGGGTAAACAAATTAAAAATATAAACTTAGAGTAGAAATAAAAATTAAATTTTATAGAAAATATCTTTATAGTCATTGCTGTCAGTGGGTGGTAGGGTTCCCAAAACACTGATAGCATTCCCCCATAAATAAATATATAAATAATGGAAATGATTTTCTTATCCATAATTACGTACAAAATAATTTCGATAACGTGATTTATAGCGACAGCTATTTAAGCTAACTTTTAATTGACTGAATGAGGACCCTCTATAATGAAAACTACAGTAAACATATATAGTTCTTATCCATAACCTGCTCAAACAGAAGCCTCACATTACACAACTTTACTAAATATTCCATAACACATAACATAACCTGTTACGCTGTAAGTTCACTACGGTGACCGACTTCCGCACAAATCTCGATCACAGCTGACTAAGTAGGTTGCTAACCACTAACCAAATTGCTAACTATGAACCACTTACATACACCCATACATTAATTTATCATCTTTTAATCTCTTTCGGGGTGGACAGAACCTTTGAAGAGGCCAGTATATCTTCTAGATCACTTTATAGTCTAAATATTTACTTACGTTTCGTCTTATAGTAGTCCGCGGCCACTGAGTGAAGCACTAACACCAGAATCGTGAACAGCATGATGGTTAGTTAAACCGCGGCTACACCAGAGCCTCGGCGCTTGACTAAGCCTTTCAACACCACTCGACCAGTATCGCCGTAGGGGGGAGCCATACGCAATTACGACCAGTGTAACACGAGAAATGAGTTACACAAATGACTTAACATGGCACAACAGATAGACAACTTTATACTAGATGGCGGTAAGAGATAATTGCAAGCCGGTACGTAATTAATGTGCATGCTAATCAAGTCACCTAACCTGTGATCTTAGGATCTAGAAGATTCGCCACGAGATTGATGAGGTTACTTGTCTTGATCCTGATTGACTACTTCTATCTTTATTTATAATATTAATACCTTATATAATCTTCCGTTATTTCCGTTATGTTTTAACAAAAAAATCATTATTCACAGCAAATAAAAAGTTTTCCGAGCAACTCATAAAATAGAGGATCGTAAAAAGCATTTCATGACAGCGACGATAAAACAGGATCATCATGGACTAATGCATGTGTAAGGATCTTGCAAATATATCATTAGTGATAGGTTGTATGCTTTGATAGCAAATCCCTTCATAGGAACATAATAGTCTGAAAAGCTCTCACCTCAATAAATCTGAGTCTAGGCAACAAAAATAGCATCTGATTATAATAATATTCTAGACCGAGACTAGTCAGCTGAATTAATAACTTTTGTATTCATTATTATTGGAATATGCATTAATAATAAACAC
The DNA here is from genome assembly GCA_030578115.1 of Leucoptera coffeella. NCBI lineage: Eukaryota > Metazoa > Arthropoda > Insecta > Lepidoptera > Lyonetiidae > Leucoptera > Leucoptera coffeella. Next base: position 99,590 of record JAMBLF010000472.1, read on the forward strand.
ATTTTTCATGTAAATGCCATTACAATCGTGACAGTGATGCTTAAGGTGACTTAAAAGATAGTTGATTTGAAATTGGTCAACTCCGAGGGGGATTAAAGGAAATTAAAAGTGACCTGTGCTAGTCTAGAACATAAAAATGCTAAGAGACTAGGGATCTAAGGGGCTATGAGCTAGTTATCTGTCATCAATATATCATATAAACCTCTAAGTTTATGACTGTTGCACACTAGCTTTATTTCATCCCAGCATGTTTTGTGAGGTTACTTGGTGTCGATGGTATCTAGTAGCCAATCGGCTGTTCTAATCTGATTTTTCATTAATATTCTAATTAAATACAACATGACATGCGGTATAGGGTGGCCTACATCCAATAGCGAACTGAGATGGGCTAATAGGTAAGCATAGCTAATAAGGCGTTATATTATGTCTCCAACATTTTTCCAGCCCCGAAAGTGATTAAAAGTCTTGTACGTATATAACCCTCGGGAAAGAAAAAAATTAGGCTGTATGTTTATTCAACAGATACATAATACCTGATTGGTAATTTTTAGCTTACCTATCAGGATTGGTAGCTTTGCCCAATTGATTCATCCTATTTATAGAGGTTTCTACTAACTCAAAACAAGACAAAATTATATAAGTGCCAGTGCCTATATACGGTGATCGGTTCACTACCAATCTCATTGCGAGCTCTCTAACTAGTAAGACGCGGCCTTCGAGTGACCTTTACCTAACAGGCCTTCGAAATTTCGGAGATGGGTACTCAAGCCTCAATAAAAAAGGGAGTTTGTACAAATTGTGAAGCGTATGTATGTACATATGTATAAGTATTCCATATAAGAGGCCCGCCTAAAAATAAGTAGCATGGTTACGCTAGTTCCGTAATCAGCGTGAACTAATACTAGGTAATGTTCACGCCACTTCACGCTCTACAGACTATCGAGTGAATGTGGCAAGTGAGTAGTTTAATAGGAACGATTTAGTTTGCGGTCACCGGTGAAAACTGGTTTGCTTTGACCCGCGCCGTTGTAGTTAGTCACTGAATGGTTAAAAAATAAACATAGTGACACAATATTGTCATTAGTAGATTTTATACCGGTTTCATCTGATTAAAGAGCTGCGTTGGGCGTGGTCAGTGCCTGGATGGGAAATTACAGTGGGAAAACTCTTAATACACATGTACGTTCGTTAATTACATTATACAATTTCACAAACTATGTGAGTTTTCCTTCACCGATGCCTATAATTACCCCATAATTCCTGAGCGTAATCATGAGTCCCTTTAGCATAATTGTGAAGAAATTGTTGTTTCATCCGCCGATAATTTAATTTAGCCTTATTCTCAAAGTCGGTTCTTAGCAAAAAATACGGTCAATAAACATATATTATACGTCCCAGATTAGCATAAATCTCCATTGAATCTAGCGATCTCCTCAATCAATCCAGACTGCTAGTTTATTTCTAGACTCATGCGAACATTGCACTGAACTAGATAGTTTTAGTGGCAATAAAACATTCTGTGACATATTTAACGGATTCAGGCTAAAAAAACAGCTTTAATTTACGTTACATTCATGTATTTTTCAATGAATCGGAACATTATTTTGTATAACTCTTTTGTTGCTGTAAACATGAGTGTTATTTTAATTCTTAAAAATAAAACCCATTAACAATACTATGTATATCAGCATCGAAAGTCCCAACGTAGAGTAAAATTTGGCTTGCCTTATCAGGTGATAGTACGACAATATTGTCGATGCTTCTTGCATCATTATTCATCAAATAATTAACGATCTGTATTTATTATCACGACTTATGGGAAATTAACATAATATTATTCCATAATTCATAATAAATTAAGTAACTTTTTATATCGTTTTCTCAATAACAACAAAACAAAAAGCTTGCGTCATTATTTTCTGGTAACAATTTTTGCATAACATTAGCTTTTATCACATATACTTATACATTATTTATAGCCCTTGTTATGATAACATTTGATGTAATAAAGCTATCCAAAACGGAAGCTATAAATTTAGTTACAATTAATTGAGCCCTTTACGAAACCTTTCAACACATTGCCTCATAGATATATTTGCTACACTTGTCACCAAACATGTCAATCATTGATTATCAAAATCGCCAACACGGAACCGCCTATGCCTACGCTAATTAGTAGCTCTCATGTCAAGGTCATAGCTATTTGTAATATCAAGAAAATGAGATAAATCTTCCAGTCTTGGCTCTATGTCAACTTGGTGTTAGTTTGGGCACTCGTCAACAGGCGGCGACGCGACGACGTAAGCTTTGTTTCGGGAACATGACTTACAGTTTACGCTATGGAGGGTAATGTGAATATTTAATTATAAAGAAGAGTACGTCTTTCGCTGCACATGTCAAGAGCGTGCACTGAAATTGTGTATGCGTTCGTAGTTGTATATGTTTACTAGGAGAAACTGATTTCAACGATTATGTTACCGTGACCGTACCCCTAGCGTAGTATAAGAAAATGATGATAAGGATTATAAATAATACATATCGTAAATATGTGAAAAATGCTCAGAAAATATTAAATCGATATTATTTATTATGAAGATGTGTATAATAAATCCAAACTTTGAAAGCTATTTAACGTGCATTTCCATTAAATTCAACTATAGATACAATTTGTTTTTTGTTTTTCCTCAACATCACATTTTAAACTTTCCTGACGTTTCTTTGAAAGTTTTCTGTTTATACTCCCTCATGCCGAAATTATGTGCGTGAATGTATGAATGTATTCTTTTTACGTTTTGCAAGAAAAAAATCTGAAATGCATAGCCAGCCAAAACATCGCGAGGAAGTCTATTATTTTCAGAACAAAATATTACAGTCAGTTTTTGTAAACAGCGACATGAGTTTCAGCTGTCGTCGTGGGTGGGGTAACTGTTTTATTAATGAAGACTGGTTTTCACGTAAACGCTCTTTCTTTTTGTTTACTAGGTACTTAAAGCAAATTATATAAAGGGATTGTAAATTACTAATAGACAAACGCTTTCACTACCAATAACCCTTGCCTTTCGGCTGTCCATCTCCTCAATAGTTGTAGCAATTTTTTAGCAATTGCAATTTTTTAGCAATTTTTAGCAATTTTTTAGCAATCCATGAATGTAGCGTTTTGAGAAATAATTTGAAAATACTCATTTATTATAATAATATACTGTAACTAATTAGATTTCTTTTTGTTTGATGTTTCCAATACTAAGAAAATAACATAAAACTATAACACGAAGTCAAGAACCTCGTCTTAGGAATATTGAATTTATTACATTATACGCTATTTTGATTCCATCATCTCTTGAAATAGATCTTGCGGCTCGAAGCGGAACTTCGCGCAGGAAAACGAACTCATAAAGCAGAAACTGTAAAGTGTAAACGTTCCTTGAAAGATTTACATCACGAGTGTTGTAAAACAAAATAACTATTTAGTATCATCATGGGCATACGTGTTTTTCTGGGATTTGGAATATGTATACTGTAACTTTTCTGCTCGTTATTTCTTGAAAGGAGTTATTTCTGAAATTATTTGAGAAGTAGTCATTCCCCAACGTTTTTATTATACTTATTTAACATGATCAAGCATATTGATGGATGATATGTTCCAGCTACACTGTATCGCTGTACAATGTACAACTATTTGTATCGCTGAATTTTGTTTTTAATTTTTATCATATAAACCAAGTATAAGATCGTAGGAAAAATCATAAGAAACCTACCACCAAGGAGGTTTACCGGAGTAAAATAAATAAACACACAATTTATTAAAAAAACAATTTAATAAAAAAACATACGTACAAGCTTTCAAAACAATTTTAAACAAAATAACCAAAACAATTACGGTTACGAACTTAGAACATATTATTTACGCTACATTAATACTGTCTCACTTTACATAAAATCTTACAAAATATATTCATTTCCTTTGTAACAAGATTTATTTACATGTGACGAGTATTACCGAAGGACCCCAAGCCGGCTTGGGAAGCTCCCTTGTTGAAACCCATTTGAAGGTTGAGTTCCGCATTGTGACCTCTGAGTTGTTCATCGGTGAAGGTTCTCTCGTTCTTCTCCGCCATTTTAGGTCCCAGGGTGGGTCCAGTGAATTCTGGGTGCTTTTGGGTCTGGCAATATTAGAAGTACAATATTTAGTTGTGATATATTTATTATTATTATGTATTTCACTTATATGTGAAATACCAAAATGACAAACGAAAGTCTATCAGCAGCTTAGGTAAAGTAAATGTTATAATCAATATATTCTAGTTCAACGTAGTGTTTCGTACAGGGAAGAATTCGTGTATAATATAATCTGAATATGTGTAGATGACTTTATTCCTAGTTTAATAAAAATGAAATTGATTCATAATTGAATTTGGAAGTCTTTAGTGAAATAAGAACGAAATGAACTTAATCGGGACATATGTAATTTAAAGTACGAGTATTCAAACTTACAATTCTACCAAGAGCGTATAAGCAGAGAGTGACTTGAGGAATGTTGCGCCTTTCAAAGAGATCTGCGGTTTGGAAGATTTCTTCTTCCGGTACTCCGTACTTCTTGATTGCAGCTTGGAACCTACGAAAACCATCAACCATAAATCACTTTATTCATATAATAATTTTGAACCTATAGACATCTAGTGGTGAAAAAAAGACACCATAAAATTATCGGTTTTCCCGTCTAGTGATAATACCTTTGAATGTTCTCCATAAGTTGGAAGTTGGTTCCTCTCTCTTGGATCTTCTTCACTGATCCAGGAGCCAGCTTGTTGGCCAGCTTGCAAAGGATGACTCCATCCTTGAGGATGTCCTCATACTCTCCTTTTGGCAGAGGCTCTCCTAAGACCGCGCTGATCCAGGTCAGGACTTCCTGTTCTTGCTCCTTGTTCCTTGGCTGAAATGAAGACGTCAGTAGCTATAACAGAAGCTATAAAACGCTATGATGCAGTGCCAAGTTGGTTAGTATTTGAGGCGGGATTTCCAGCATCATTTCCTGAAATAACTACTGTTGTACTGTGTGAACAGATGCCCGTTATCAGGGCGAGTTACGTCAATAGAAAACTCTTGATTAAAGTGACCGCTCGTTTTAGGCCATTGATGACGAAAAGCTCACAGCTGGCTTGAGCTGACTGCCGCTATTAATCACATTAATGAATCCCTAAGAGACATGACGTCAATGAAATGTTGTTTAAGAAACAGTAGCCCCTTACTTCAATTTACATCTATGCGATAACGGAAACAGAACTGTTGCGATGAAAGAGAAACGAGTATTTTGTATTAATTAGCTTATGTAAAAAATTATCTATCTAAACATCCTTTTAAAAATACTGGATAAAAGCTGGTTATTATTTACAAATACCGAAAATTTTCTAAAATGTTATTATATACACAGAAACACTGATAAGGAATACCCACGGCCATGATCACTGAAGATGAGTATCACTTTAAGAAAAACACACACGAGTATTTACTGGAACTACCACTCAGGTCGGGTTTGAATCTTGAACTGCGTCGACTTTGAATCCGCCCGCCCATGACTACTTCGGCGGGGCGGGCGGCGATGTTCGTAAACAAAACACATCATAACTAAAAACATCAACATTACCAGCTCTTGAATGCTTATTTTCCTATATTTACAACTATAATTACGTCATGTCTATGAAACATACTTTGTACTATTGAAACTGGTGTATGTTAAAAGCTTTTGGTACTTTAGCTAGATTGAGCACATTGTAATGATGCAGTTAAATATTATGATATTAATATTATTGATCGTAATTTGTAAGTGATCGTTTGCGTGTATTTCCTAAATGTGAACTGTGTTATTATATAGAGTTACTTGATTCTGATTGAATTAGAATGTTATATGAAAACATATTTAGATTTCTCATAATTTTGACGACCTCCGTGGTGCGATCGGTTAGCCACCGGAACGCTAATCGTGAGGTCCCGGGTTCTATTCCCGGTGGAAGCAGAGTTAAGAACTACGCTTTCCTACTGCTTTCCAGTCTGGTCGTTGATTATATATGCTATATATGTATTTTAATATGCATAGATTTCTTTAATATACGTTGACTTGTACCCTTAACACAAGTCTTAAATGAACTTACCAAGGGGCTAGTTCAATTGGTGCAATAATGTCGAAATATTATTATTATCATCATTATTAATTTAAATTTTACAGGTTAAAGCAAGAAGTTCGCAGGTCTAGGTCACCGATTCAGATTAGTCTATGTCTAGCTTACCAGATAACTCCACAAAAATAAACAGAAAATTATCGAAGTATACATCAATCAGTGTTTTTCACAGTTTAATGAGAAATAATAATGCTGAAGTACATATCAATAGAATTGTAATTTATTTCAAAAGTTCTATTAGCAATGCATCACTTCGAAAATGCAAAATGAGAGGACATTGATTATTATTCTTATCCGAGTAACATGGAACACCTCTATCACGCCGTATGCTTCCTATTTGGTGAAAAGCTAATTGAATAGATCACCATAAATCGATAAGTGTGCAATGGCGGAGATAGTCACCTATACCTCTGAATACCCCGCAAGATAAAATAGTCGTAACGTATATGTTATATCATGTCATAGCTTGCATGTATGAGTTACAGTGACATGTTACTACAGACCGTAAAACACAAACGCATAATAATGAAGCGAGTCAAATCAACCACAACCAGACGCCTAATTTCAAAAGAGATAGGTCAAATCCCCGTTTTAATGATCCAAAAGAGTGTTCCGAGTGCTATTGGTTTTGTGGCCTAACCACAAAGAGATGAAGGGTAAACTTTAGTTTAATAGTATACCCACGGAACCCCAAAAGTTTATTTTTGGAACGACAGTAATCTATTGTTAGAACTAGCGGAAATAAGCAACTAAATCTGTGAGTTTACGATGTTGCTACAGCTGAAAGATCGAGAAGTATTCCTATAATTTGAACGTTTTGTTTTGTATGTCACTTTAATTACTGGAATTGAATATGCTCGTTTGAGATACCTGGATAGTAACAAATAAGTCTTGGCAAAAGGAGTTTAAAATAATTCTCTGAGACGTAAATAAAATAATAATAATAAATTCGTTTATTTTACAACTACAAAAATAATTTTATACAATATCACAAAGTGTTCTTATAAATTATAAACATCTCACTCGTTACCCCACAGTCAAACATCAAGGAACCTTTTTTCCGATATTTTTAAAACACTTGCTTCATTGGCATTATACAGACGCTATTATATATACTCAGTGGTTAAACTTCTTTCAAACGTCATTTTTGTTTGAGTACTTTACCTATTTGAACATGCGATTATTTAGGAATTGTATGAAAACTTTCCGTACTATTGGCCTTTATTACCAATGACTTTCACGTTGATAGCTTGGTTAATCTTTTAAAATTAAATCGGTATTTACGAGGTACAAATGAAGAGCGGTCAGCATTTGAATGTCGTTAAAAATAAACGTTTTTGAATTGCCTTCATAAATAATATGTGAAGTGGCTAATCCTTTGCGGATTTTTTTACAAATGTGCATTAAAAAGTTATTTGCAAAAATAGTAACATTCCATACACGTCATGCTCACTTTTTTTTAGTTAGAGATCATGGAACATGTAATGGCCGAAACTTATACAACGCCCATTACAAATGAAAAAAAGAAATGTTTCTAGTAACTTATGTATTGCTAAATGGAAAAATGATTGCTTAAGTGAAAATACGTTTATTTTTTATATATTTACTTAGTTTATTATATATTGAAACTTTTATAAATTTATTCATTATGAAAATATACATATGTATATAAACACCTTACAGGTAGGAAGAAACTTGAGGGACCACGACCAGGACCATCATCATATTTAAGAGCTTTTGCTTTTAAAGCCCACATTTTAGAATGTACAAGCACTAACTTTTATCTAGCCCCAAAAATAGGTAGGAATACTTAGAAAATTACATGCATCTTAAAATAAATGGGAAATTGAGTCCAACGAAGAGATTAAGTCATTTCAATTTCAAAAGACCGTCCATTCAAGTGTATCGTTATAGTCAGAGTAGATATAATTCAAACTATAAAGCTTGTAACATTTAGCACAGATTCTCAAGGCATTATATTATTATGCACTCACGTACGCAAATTGTTTTAGTGTACAAATAGTATTCGTAAAGTACAAAATTAAATATAGCAAGCTGTTCTTCATGACAAAAGCTAAAACGTTATATTTAATATCTTATAAGTTTGTTTATGGACTAGCCCTTTTTCAATTGCTAAATTAATTGACCTTAAGACTAATTCTCATAATAAAGTTTACGAGTGACTTTGATGTTTCAATGTTGTGTCCCTTTCAGAAATTATGGACGTGTTACGAATGTATTTAAAGTATTACAATCATCACTGAAATTAGCTTCATCTTCTTTTAATAGACATATCACACTACTTCCTTCAACATGCATCTGTCTTCGTATATTATTTTTGATTTTGATAAATATACTCATAAACTACTGGTTATACACAAGTTTCTGTTGCTATCTATAAATATGGCTGATATTGGAATCTTTCCAAGACGAAAATGGGGCTTCCATACGAACATGTCTCGGGGAAAGCCCTACAACAGTTTTCCTTAATACTCGAAAGTTCGAATATTGATTGTAATAGATATAATTAAAACTAATATGCTACAAAACTCTTTTAAAAACTATACTCTATTTGACAAAAGATTCTTTAATTTGTTTAATATAATATTTTATTTATAATGTAAGCAAAATTTAATTACAGCACCTAATAGGTACACTGTTTATTATGCTATAAAAAGTGTATGATTAAGTATTCTTGGCCTACATTAACTTACCTTGACTATGAGCTGGACAAAACCTTAGAAAGGTATATTATCTAACATTGGTTACCATACTGGTGATATAGTAAGGTTACCGTAACACCTATCGGAATGCTAATATCAGTAATAATTATAAAATTTCGTAAGTTTTGGTAACAGGTTGTCAGCTAATTGTGTAAAAGATTCTTTGTTCCCAATCCCTTAGCCATCTCTCACGACTTTCCGGAAATAAACACTTGCAAAAAGATTTATGTCAAACCTCAAACAAACATTTTCACGACAGTTAAACTTTGCGGAAAAGTTAGATATTCGCGTGACCATCTGTGCATTTGCCTCTATTCTTCGTGTTGATCAGGTAGTCGGTACTCAATGAGATAGGTGCTTATTCATGTCGCAATTTACAAGAACTTTCTATTACCTGTTCTGACGAAGAATAAATAGGTTTCTTCAGGATGTTTTACTTCACCGTAGTTAAAATTCGTAAATTTTACAAAAGTTTTTTATAGCGTAATTGTAATAGAGAAACATAAAACTTCATTTCCAGAGATACTTACCTAAAATTTGTCCACGATGTTTCCCCGCACCGTAGTGGTTTATTATTTCAAAACATCATACCTGATCAAAACCCACAGAGTAGAAAACTATTACAATGCCATGTTTATTCCCTCATTTCCAGTGCCCAGGCAAACGAGACCCAGAGGAAGAAATGGAAGCTCAACAATGGATAGAAGAGGTTATAGGAGAACCCTTTCCACCAGACCAGCCTTACGAAGTAGCACTCCGAGACGGTATCATTCTGTGCAAACTGATGAACAGACTCCAACCTGGTAGCATTACTAAGGTGAACGTCGCTGGCGGAGACTTCAAGTTCATTGACAATATTAGCCAGTGAGTCTGTTTTGATTTTTTAAAAGAGTGTTGTAATATTAGCATAATTTATATATATACGTGTCTATGCCAAAGGAGTAAATGTAACTACATCGTAAAAGACTGGGAAGGATTTCAGTTACTCTATCTCTAAAAACACACTAAAAGCCAGATTCCACCATGATTAAAATAGAAGAGCTATTTAAACGACGTACTCCGTAACTGGAGCAATCGCAAAAGGGATAATAGCCTTAAAGTCTAACTTATATGTGTTTTAAGATATTAACGACAGCTTAATCATACCTATTACAGGTTCCAGAGGGCCTGTGTCAAATACGGAGTACCAGAACACGACATCTTCCAGGCAACGGACTTGTTTGATCAGAAGAATATTTCTCTCGTCACACAAACTATCTATGCTCTTGCCAGGACTGTACGTACCTATTTTTTACAAGCTAATACCCACGCCCTGTATCTCGAATGCTTAGATAGTTAATGACGTATGCCCTTTTATCTATGTGACATTCAGCATAATTTGCGAAGGCAAGGTGATCTAAGAAAATAGTCAATTTTATTAACCTCTTGACCATATGCCTCTTGCGATAGCAATTGGAGATATGTAGACCATGATCGTCATAATTGTATCTGTGACTTCCTATCAATTTGTATTTTAGTAATACTATTAATCTTACCAATATTATTTAACTTATCTCTTACTAAAAATTTTACTTCATTAGCATGGAATAAATTGGATTTATGCTAAAATTGGTCAATGGACACATGCCAAGTTCACTACCTCTTAAAATACATCAAACTCGACTTCACTGTTTTTTTTTTTCATTTTTTCTAGGCTTACAAGCATCCGGAATGGAATGGTCCTTTCCTAGGGCCAAAACCAGCGGAGACGAACCGGCGCAGATTCAGTGAAGATATCCTGAGGTCTGGAAAAGCTGTCATAGCAATGCAAGCTGGTAACAACAAAGGAGCCAACCAGTCTGGACAAAGCTTTGGAACAGCAAGGAAAATAATACTTTGATAAGAGAGGATAACCTAACTTTTATAGATTGTGTTTTATGGAAATAGTATTTTATCATTTTATATTGGAGAAAATCCAGAATTCCTCACATTATATGTATGTCTGTAATTAATTCCTATGTCTTCATTTACTACAAACTGTTTAATATTATATTCTAATATTTCAAAATGACTTAGCATACCAAACCTATAACTGTTTTAAAATTACCTATCATTGTTAATAAGGACATTATAAGACTTTTTTTTACTTTAGTGACTAGTTAGAGGTGAATTTTGTATAACTGAAGAACCCGAGACTGTTTTTATACCTAATAAAATTTGTTACAACTTTCTTTTATATTCTGACTACTAATTCTTATTTAATATTATTTTCGCAAAGTATTTTGAGTTTTGCATATTATACACTTAAATAAACAATAGTCAAACATTTATGGTTTAGTTCGGCTTTGGAAAGGACCACTTGATTCAATTTTGTAACATAGTAATTTGTATTATAAAAATCTATTGTATTTACTCGTAGGATAAGTAGAGATCCCGCCATATAAATTGGCAGTTGGGGGCGTCGCCACAGTCGCGTAATTCAGTGTTACCAGTAAACACGCCAAAACTAGCAGTCACTGTGCCATACGGCTCGATACATTATAGGTTTCATTTGTAACGGTCTTTGGTTGCAGAGCTATAAACTCAAATAAAACAAATTAACATATCAAAGTCAAAATATGTTTATTTAAAATAGGCCCTATAACAAGCTCTCTTTGAATGTTATCTTATGATCTAAATATAACAACAACTGGCACACTGCTCACTTTCTTTGTAATCTTTATGTTTGTTAATTATAAAAATAATAATCTTTATGGTTGTTATCCTTAGATTATAAGATAACTTTCAATAAGAGCTTGTGATAGGGCCTATTTTGAATAAAAATATTTTGACTTTTGACTTTGATATATTAATTTGTTTTATTTGAGTTTAAAGCTCTGCAACCAAAGACCGTTACAAATGAAACCTATAATGTATCGAGCCGTATGGCACAGTGATTGCTAGTTTTGGTGTGTTTACTGGCAACAGTGAATTATGCAACTGCGGCGACGCCTCCATCTGCCATAATATATTCAAAATTATAAATATCACAAGCTCTCTTTGAAAGTTATCTTATGATCTAAGTATAAATTAAAAAAACTATTTCAAACATGGCACTGAGCATTGTCTTTACATATTTTTTACCGAGGTTAGATCAGCGGAGACCCTAGCTTGGAGAAGAACTAACAAGAAACTCCGGAAAACAATTTATTATAATCACCCTTAACAAACATAAAAATTACAAAGAGTGGGCAAAAAACACAACGCTGGTAATACTAAATATACCTTTCATACAAAATAGCACGCAATGGCGGAAACGTCAAATTTAGTTCCAAGTTTGGCTACTGCCAATTTATGTGGCGGGATCTCTAAATTAGATTTCTTCTAGAGATCGCCCCACATAAATTGGCAGTTGGAGGCGTCGCCACAGTCGCGTAATTCAGTGTTACCAGTAAACACGCCAAAACTAGCACTCACTGTGCCATACTCTATCACAAGCTCTCTTTGAATGTTATCTTATGATCTAAGTATAACAACAATAAAGATTATTATTTTTATAATTAACAAACATAAAGATTACAAAGAAAGTGAGCAGTGTGCCAGTTTTTCCTTAACAATAATTATGATCCATATGGATACGTTTATCGCCTAACGTGGTAAACGGTAAAAAGTGGCTTTGTCCAGCTATCCTCAAAATAAAGATTTTTGCTTCTTAGCCACTCTTGCATTTCAAATTTTCGTGACGATATTGTTGGCAAACTTGGAACTAAATTTGTCGTTTCCGCCATTGTGTGTTATTTTGTTGTTGTTTACTGTTTGTGCTTGATTCGATTTAATTCATTATTCATGGTAAATCTCTACTTGTCCATGAACAGCGTAGATACTGATAATAGCATATAGTCCCCGCCACATAAGGTGGCAGTAGCCAAACTTGGAACTAAATTTGACGTTTCCGCCATTGCGTGTTATTTTGTATGAAAGGTAAATTTAGTATTACCAGCGTTGTGTTTTTTGCCCACTCTTTGTAATTTTTATGTTTGTTAAGGGTGATAATAATAAATTGATTTCTGGAGTTTCTTGTTAGTTCTTCTCCAAGGGTCTCCGCTGAACTTCTTCTTCTCAATCGTTACGCTCTTATCAGAGCGGTCGTGGTCTTCATGACGTGGCATCTTGAGCAGCCGAAATGGTTGGTGAACTAACCTCGGTAAAAATATGTAAAGACAATGCTCAGTGCCATGTTTGAAATAGTTTTTTTACATACATACATACACATCACGCCTGATTCCCTTTAGAGGGGTAGGCAGAGATCACGGATCCTCATTTGTCCCGACCCTGACAGACCACTTTCGCTTCATTGACATTCATACATTCTCTAATACACTCTCGGCGGTTATAGGTACTCCTAACGTCACCTTTTTTCAATATAGCGTCTATCTGACTGTTACATATATGTCTTATTAGGCCGGCCCCTACGTAACCGCCCTTCCACTTCACTCATATATATTCCTTTTGTCAATATATAGTTTTTTTAATTTGTACTTAGATCATAAAATAACTTTCAAAGAGAGCTTATGATATTATGAATAAATAATAATATATTTTGAATAAAAATATTTTGACTTTTGACTTTGGTATATTAATTTGTTTTATTTGAGTTTATAGCTCTGCAACCAAAGACCGTTACAAATGAAACCTATAATGTATCGAGCCGTATGGCACAGTGAGTGCTAGTTTTGGCGTGTTTACTGGTAACACTGAATTACGCGACTGTGGCGACGCCTCCAACTGCCACCTTATGTGGCGGGATCTCTAAGCAGTTTATTACGAGACGTTCATGTGACAGTCGCGCACTGACATTTGACATTTATGATTATTTTGATTGGCTGCCAAATGCCAATGCCAAAGTTCTTGTGCTCGTCTTGTTGAGAACCCAAGTCGAGAGTGCCTTGTATTTTTTGTTTTGTTCTTGTACTGCGCAAAATGAGCATTTATTAACTAGAATTTACTTTGATCCAATGCCTATATTACTGAAAAAATGATAACGTTTGGTCCCGGGGGCAATAGCTCCGCTTTGGAGGACTCAGGTATGTATTCCATGTACATATTAATTAGAATTTGTTAACTTTTAACCTTTAAATTAATGTTGTAAATAGACATTGATACTGAGTCTTCCTATAAATACGAAGAAAATATTGTACCTATATTACGTCATATAAATAAAAGGTAGCCATAATAATGAAACCGTAACTAGCAGTGGCAAATAGTGCTAAATTGGTATTCAGGGTATGTAATAAACTCAACGAAAAACAATCTATAATACAGAAGTTATAATATTAGCATTACAAGTTCAATATCCTTAGTATTACGGAGAAGATATTATGTCTCTTATAGTTATGTTTACTTATTAAAATAACAGAATAATATAGTATAAGTAATATCCAACTTTATATACATAATGTGATCAAAGGAATTTAGCAGAAACGCACATTAAACATCCACTTTTTCTCTTATGTATAATGTCAACCCATATTTAAACTTAATCTTGTTAAAAGAACCACTACAATAATTCACTAACAAATTATAATATAGGAAATAAAAACACAAATGTCTACTATCATACTGAAACCTAAACACAAGTTTTTCAATTATTGTACAGGTGAAGTCCGCAGTATCTGTGAAAGTGTTTGCAGCGATGGATCTAGCGCTACAGTTCAAACCAATGCGGGTTCTAACAGACCTCGTATGGACATCGCCTGTGTGGTTGATATCACTAATCCAGTTCACTTGAGTCAGCGCAAAATGGCTTTAGAGGAAATTAGACATGCTAGTGAACTAGTCAATGCGAATCTACATCACATACATGTAAGTAATGTGTTATTGTGAATGATGCATAGTTATCTATAGGAGACAGATAAGAGATGTACCCCCCTGTTATAAAACTTATATAATGAAGATTTATTATCATGTCTTTTTTAGTTATTATTTACATAGAGCATTCTAAGCTGGTAGTCTTATGACCAACTTTGTCAAAGAGTAGTTTTTTAATTTTGGGTCTATAGCTAAATAAAATAGACCATCACTATGTCTGTAATTATGGAGGTGGAAATGCCAACCTCTGTCTTCCCTGCAAGGGTTAAGGTCTGTGAAAGTCTATAGTTTTCTTAATAGAATAATCATTTTCAAATTAAGACTCAAGTAAAATCTTATCATCTCGTCTTTTGCTTAACATGACTCTAACCACACCATATTAATTATAATTGATTCTTGGTAATACTTAACCGCTTCCATAAATATTAAATTTTCATTCTAATTTAAATATATATACTCTATATGCAAATTTATAAAATTTATCCTATTTAACAATTTTGTTTCAGTTTGAAAAACTTGACTTTGGTGAAACAAGTGTCCTGGATACATTTTACAATGCAGACGTGGCGCTAGTAGACTTAAGCCTGCAAGTTCAACAGAGCTCTCTTTTGTATCACTTGGGCGTGAGAGAGAGTTTTGACATGAAGGAGAATGTTCTCTTGTACAACGATACTGATCCTGATGCTACGCTGAGGTTAAAAGTAAGTTTTTCTTTTTAGATCTTAATCACCAAGTCCATTTGTATAGAAAGATTTACTTAATCATTCTGTATCCCTTTTGGGGAAATATAAACAAAACTAATGTGTGTCATGTACTTTCTGTAATATTCAGATTTATCCTTATAAATATGTAGTATGCAAATATAATGATCTAATATGGAAAATCACATAATAATTGTACATATTCTTTATTTGGTACGCATTATGGTTTTATTAAAAGCTAATACATGCACCACAGTAATTTATTTAAATGAGATGCATAATTGTTATGATACTTATCACAGTAAACCTAGATTATCCTTGTAAACTCTGAGGTAATCAAAACATACTTGAATGGTGACTACATAGTCACATTAGTTAAATACAATGATGTCTTAATTTAATGTTCTGTGATAATCAATTTCAATTTACTTTACTATTTACACTTATTTAACATAATATCATTCACAAGTTATGTATAGACTGTCAGAGAGGTAGTTAGAGGGAGTGAAATTTCAAAGGCAAGCCATTTATTACACATATTATAACATTTTCAGATATCCCTTCCAAACTTCTTATTTGTATCTTATAAAGTATCTGAAGCTGGCACATGTGTGACCACAAACCCAGCTGCAACTAAATTCAAGGGTGAACAAGCAGCAGATCCTAAACAGCATCTTACGCTGAGACTCAAGAATATCCTGCAAGATGTAGAGGTGCAGACTAAGTAAGTAGTTTTACTGGTACTATATAGATAAATTAAGAGACCTATTTGGTTAGGGCAAGGGAAACACATGAATGCATATGAATATGCTAATAAATACAGTTCTTCAGCTAAAGAGCTACAGTAAGAAATAATTAGCTATGAACTCTGCAATGAGTGTTTTTCTTTTGTTGACAGAATTAGATAGAAACAAGGAACCAATATTTTTAAAAATATGATTGATATCTAAGATAGTATCTGCTGGATACTTTATCTGTTTTAATGATAGTTATTATTTAAGCACTTTGTGTAATGATTGATTAGTAGTACAAAAATTTCTTACATAATAAACCAATGAGCAGCTTAGTTATGTCACATATGATATGTTGACATCAGTTACTAGTGTATGATGTAAATAATATGATATATAAATAATATACTATGATATTGATGGTGTTTATCCAGAGACTACTGCAGACTTTATCATTCGGCAAACATTGTTTCTATATGTGTTTATGTCTCCATCTTAATCGCATGATATCTAATTGATCACCTTTAGTGCTATTGGATTGCAGCTATAATGATAATTTAATCAAATGTTAGGGATGTTCCCAAATAAACTATTTACCCCATGTCTCATAGTTTTAATAAGAATAATATAGTTGTAATGAGTTAGAATTATCTTTGCTACCCAGAATCCTAAGAACGAGAAAATGAAAATAATATTTACATTAACAATCCCAAATCTTTGCTTCATTGTTCTAACTAGACTTGCTTTAGAACCAGAAAATATACATAATTTTTATGTTAACAGTCCCAAATAGATCTTTGCTTCATTGTTCTAACTAGATTTGTTTTGTATCAGGGCACATCTTCAAGAGAAATTTCTCTCTGACCTGCGCAAAGCAAGGGAAACATACAGTGGACAAGAACTGGCAGGAGTATTACATGCAATGAGAAGGAGATTGGATGACCCAGCAGTATTGTCTGGTGATACCATATTGAATCTTTTAATATCGTACCGAGAGATTCAGGATTATGATGCTATAGTACAAGTTGTGGATGATTTGAAGACCATAATGAATAGAAAGAACTATGTTAACATGCCTATTATTAGGTTCATGTATGCATTTGCTATGAATAGGTAAGATCCTAAATATTATTTACTTAAACACATTTTTTCAAGTCTGTACTTACTTTTCTGTTAGCATTGAGCATCATAGTGGGCATTCGCATTACAATATAATATGTTCATTTATAATTTGATTTATTTCGACTGTATATGCGGTTCAACATTGTGAACCCATTCCAGATAGTCAAAGCTTTAAATGACAACCTTAAGAACTAAACTCCTCGGCTACTCAAAGTCTTCTATTATATCAGATAGATAGTACACAACGGCCTTTCACGAAACCACAATAAGTATTTCAATAATACTTTGAAAGTCATCAATAACTAATGGAATACAATGTCTTTGATTTTAATTTTAGGAGAAACAAAGAAGGTGACCGTGAGAATGCACTAAAGGTGTGCGTGAAAGCGTTAGAGAAAAAAGAGAATCGATTCCCAGATATGCTTTGCCTCTGTGGCAGGATATACAAGGACAAGTTTGTTGAATCACAACATTCTGATACGGAGAGCTTGAATAATGCGATACATTGGTAAGTTGTTATTTTAATAATTAAGAAAACTCTTGTTTAATATCTAATATACTTTAAGAGATTTTTGTTGAGACTAATTAAGGCAGTAATGCAGTGAGAGAGTCGCGTGTCCATATCCGTTATCGCAGAGTTAGTGATTTATGGCATTTTGAACCCAAGTGAGTGAATACATAGAGAAGAATACTGCTAAATTTAGATAATGACTATCTGTTGGCATCCCTAAAGCCCTCTAATTATTTTATCATAATATTCAGTTTTGTAAACATATTAATTTAATACATTGTTTATATTTGCTTATTAACAAACCCAATCATTCTATCCTTGTATATGTACTATCAGGTAATAATTAACATAACAAATAAGTTATTCATATCTGTATTTGTATATTTCAAAATAGGTACAGACAAGGATTCGAAGTGCAACCTAATGAATATGCAGGAATTAATTTAGCGACATTATTAGTCATTGCTGGCAATGATTTCAAGAGTTCTCAAGAATTGCAACATATTGGTAAGAATCTTATATATCATCATATTTATAAACCGTGCTAAGCTGGGACCAAAAAGTATGTTAACTAGCTGCCATTCATCCCGGCATGTCATAGGAGGGTGCTAAAGGACTAGCGGTAAGGTAGTGGAATCTATTGGGCGATGGGCTACCAATCTGTCATCTACGTTCCATATGACATCACTTCCCCAATTTTTATGCTAAAAAGTTCATCCCAAAAGGGATTAAATGAAGTGAATGTATATGCACGAGTATATAATATGTATATTTATGAAGTATGATACTTTTTTGCATTGCTTTTATCGCCTTGTTTTGAACCCATGTAGGTTTTTATTGAATACATAACTATGACCGTTATTGATTGACTGTTCTCTTGTTTTTAGTCATATCTTCATATTAATTAATGATTTGAGGCCTCCAATAATTTTTTGTTTAATTTTTTATCATAGAAACAATCGTGATGTAATTTCAATTAGTACATTTATCATAACAAAGTTTATGTACTCATTTGTTATTTTTGCAGGCATGGTACTTAATCACCTGATCGGCAAGAAAGGGAGTTTATCGTCTCTAAAAGACTATTGGGACGTGGCGACGTTCTTCGAAATCTCGGTGCTAGCGCAAGATCACGTAAAGGCAATTCAAGCGGCGGAATGTATGTTTAAACTGAAACCGCCGAATTGGTATTTGAAATCGACTATTGGCAATATCGAGTTGATTGATAGGTTTGTAAACTTTGTGTAAAGGGTTTCCGTTTCAAACGACGCGTGAATAATAATGTGAATAAACTATTCTTAGTAACATTAAACACATAAATTATGAGTGTTTGACTTTCAATAATTCGATTAAATCTTACTCTTACTGTTTGATTTAAACAGTAAATATTAGAAATTTCTTTGCCTTTTCTCTTTATACATGTTTATAATACTGTTTTTATAAATCTTGAAAAAAATACTTTATTATAGTGAATAATTTTTTCCAATATTCCATCTTTTTCCATTTTACAGGTTTCGGAAAAAGACAGAAGAAACTTCACCAGAGCAGCAGATTTTATCATTTTGGATGGAATATTTTATGGAAGCAACCAACAGTACTTCTGAAAATGCTATCAGGTTCCCGGTAAGCTTCTTAACTTTTCATTACTATATACGACTGAAGACTAGTTTAAATAATTAGTGTATTCTAGAATATATTGTTATACTTACATTAGTAATCCTAAGTATTCCGAGGCGATTGTTTGGCAGCGTAAATTTATCGTAAATTTAATGGCCTAGTGCTGTTGTTCCGTTCACCTAATGGACGTGACTGTGTTTGTATATTTTTCTAAAATTACTACTCACGTGGTCTTTAAATAGGTGTGGATATTAAAGGAATGTATTATGTGCATAATTGCTCTAAAATATGGATAAATATATTGTATAACTATTTCCAGGTGCTTATATTGGAAACAACAAAAGTGTACATGCCTTCATACGTAAACGTGAACATGGGTGCAGAACAAAAGTCGGTAGAGATTCTCAATTTGTGTCTGGATTCTATGAAAGGCCAGTGCAGACAAGTACACAGATGGCTGTTCACTTCGGACATGATAAGAAGTTACAGGTACATAATAATGATGATGGATTTTAAATACATTTGCAAAATCTATATAAGTTTTAAACCTTCATATTATTTTTAAACACTCGCGATTTATACTCATTTTATTTTCTATGTGAGTTTTCCCGCGACCACGGCCTATGCAACTGGGTCGAAACGTCGGGCAAAATATCTTTATTAATCTATTGTGATACGACCCGGTCTCACATATGTAGTAAATAAAATTTCAACCTTCGGTTCTTCAATTATTCTATCACTCATCAGGTTGTAAATAATTTACATTTTTGACACTAATTTTAACATTGGCAAATGGATGGTGGGGAAACATGTTGTCGTTACTTATATGATACATGTGTATTCTTAAAAAATATGTGTTTCTGTAACTTATGCCTGAACTTGTTTTACTATCTTTTATTTTCTTTTTAGTTTGTACAAACGTGACGAGCGTTGTCTGTTCCTGTATGTGAGTGAGAATTCGGATGATTTCCAAATATTCTTACCTTCGGAGTCAAGTAGGCAACGGTTTCACGATTTATTAGGAGAACTCACAGCTGACAGAGAAAAGGTTACCGATTTGGACACCAGTGTGATGCAAGACCAGTTAAAGGTGAGAAGAAATTACTTCCATTACTACTGAAACAACACATTGACTTATATTTTTCGTAATATGATCGTGTTCGTTAGGAAAGATATCTTGTCTCCATCTTTCGAATGGTTATTGATAATAGATGTTAAGACTCACATTACTAATTTTGTTGTTTATAACGAAAAGTATCACGTATTACAACCGATACTATATTAACACCTTCATTGATAATTTGACTAACAACTAAAATTCAAACACTTTTGAACTACTATAGTATGGATCAACAATATTATACAATTTTTTTTCCCCCCTTTTTCTATTAGGCTTCATTTGACTAGTATTTAATGAATTTCAATGAATGTACTGTACTTGTACTTATGTTGAATAAAAACATTAGACTTTGACTTTAATGACTATCCTACTTTCCAGTTCGAATACGAATACGACGACTTCAACAAGCGCGTCGTGCTAGGGAAGGGCACGTACGGGATAGTGTACGCAGCGAGGGACCTCAACACTCAAGTGCGGATCGCAGTTAAAGAGATCCCGGAGAAAAACATAGGAGATGTGCAACCCTTGCACGAGGAGATATTGCTACACTCGCAGTTAAGGCATCGGAATATTGTGCAAGTGAGTGGGAAAAGTGTGCTGGATATTGTTGTTCTCTTATGTTATATAAGCTGTTATATACCTTTGGGTTTGAGCAATATTTAAAATTGGGATGGATTATTTATAGCTGATCGCTTTAGCGCCGGTTTAGACCATTCCTGTATATAAATACATACATCTTTTAACGTGATTCCTAAAAATGTATTCGTCGTCTTCTTTAGAAAATTACTAGAGATTGTGATGACAAATGTAAAACATTAGTAACGGGTGCTCGTTCATCTCCAATCAGTTCCAGTTTCCTCTAGTCTGTTGTTTTAATGATATGCATATGTAATTTATCTATAAATTAGCCTACTGAGTTTCGTCTTTTTATTCCAGTACTTGGGCTCAATATCAGAGGATAATTACTTCAAAATATTCATGGAGCAAGTACCCGGAGGTTCTCTATCCGCCTTGTTGAGATCTAAATGGGGTCCGTTAAAGGAAAATGAGGCAACTATTGCCTATTACACGAAGCAGATACTTGAAGGTAAGAAATAAAATAAATTTTATCTAATATGATATTGTATAATCATTTTGAGAATATATTTTTTATTTAAAAAGCAGTACATTTTTAACAATCGTAATCTACTCATATTAATGTTTATTTATTTCGGATGTTTTAATAATTTTACACTAATCCATACGTAACGCCCCTAAAGTTTTCTCTTCTTTAAAGTGTTAACGGATATACATATTATCACTTGGATACCTAGTCGAATGTTATCTACAATGTGAGTTGTATTGTATACCACATTGTCCCTGCCCTTCATTTACCTATCAAAACTTCTATCTATTATAAATTCCTTTCAATTTACAGGTCTAAAATACCTGCACGACCAAAAGATAGTCCACCGCGACATCAAAGGCGACAACGTATTAGTGAACACATACAGCGGTGTTGTCAAAATATCGGACTTTGGTACGTCCAAACGTTTAGCTGGTCTTTGTCCGTCGACGGAGACGTTCGCTGGAACGTTGCAGTACATGGCACCAGAGGTGATTGATAAGGGGCAGCGAGGTTATGGAGCGCCGGTAAGTGAATGCTTTCTTGGAATGTTTTAGGCAATACCTAAAACATTCCAAAAGGATAGAAATTATCCATCGTAGGAAGAGAACTTTAGTTAAGAATAGTAGTAATGATATCAATAGTTTAAAATCAATCGTTACACAATCACAGCCTAAATGTGATTAATTCCGTCGATAAGTTCTGTCTAGGATGAATTGGTCTAGTTATACATCGGGAAAAGTCTTCCTCCACTTCACCCCTACGTTACTGAGTATCCTCTTTAACCACAATATCGAAAGACAATATTTTAATTTATTTATGTCTTATTTCAGGCTGACATTTGGTCTCTTGGATGCACCGTAGTAGAAATGGCCACTGGAAAGCCGCCTTTTATTGAACTTGGATCGCCACAAGCAGCTGTGTTCAAGGTAGGACTTTATTCAATCTTATATTAATTACGCATAAAAAAAAAATGCTGTGCTAAAAATTTTATAACATTGACATAAATTCAGAATGAAAATGTTGTTTTGTTTTTCATGGAATTATTTATTAGATGAATTTACAAAAGATTAGCAATTATTTTTTATCTATATAAAAATCATACATCTACTTGAAAATTATATTTATGAATTTACAAAAGATTAGCAATTATTTTTTATCTATATAAAAATCATACATCTACTTGAAAATTTAATTTAAGTATGATCACACTCTATATTTTTCAGGTCGGCTATTATAAAATGCACCCAGAAATACCAAGTGAGTTAACGCAGAAGGCGAAATCTTTTATTCTGCGCTGCTTTATCCCCGAACCGGAGAAGAGGGCTACTGCATCAGAACTATTAGAAGATCCATTCTTATGCGAGTAAGTTTTTTATATATTTTTTATGTCTAGAATGGGTTGCTAACACAATAACAGTGTAACATACAGTAAAAATTATCAGTAACCGTTATACAAATCACGACCAATATTTTCGATAAATTGAATTAATAAATGTATATGCAACACTACTCTATGGCAAATGCCATTGCAGTAATTGGTAAAAAATTGCTACTAGAGTACCCGCCACATACGGTGGCAGTTGGAGGCGTCGCCACAGTCGCGTAATCCAGTGTTGCCAGTAAACACGCCAAAACTAGCACTCACTGTGCCATACGGCTCGATACATTATATTGAGGTTTCATTTGTAACGATCTTTGGTTGCAGAGCTATAAACTCAAATAAAACAAATTAATATATCTAAGTCAAAATATGTTTATTTAAAATAGGCCCTATCACAAGCTCTCTTTGAATGTTATCTTATGATCTAAGTATAACAACAATAAAGATTATTATTTTTATAATTAACAAACATAAAGATTAAACGTATCCATATGGATCATAATTATTGTTAAGGAAAAACTTTATGTTTGTTAATGGCTGCGGCGACGCCTTCATCTGCCATAATATATTCAAAATTATAAATATCACAAGCTCTCTTTGAAAGTTATCTTATGATCTAAGTATAAATTAAAAAAACTATTTCAAACATGGCACTGAGCATTGTCTTTACATATTTTTTACCGAGGTTAGATTAGCGGAGACCCTAGCTTGGAGAAGAACTAACAAGAAACTCCGGAAATCAATTTATTATAATCACCCTTAACAAACATAAAAATTACAAAGAGTGGGCAAAAAACACAACGCTGGTAATACTAAATTTACCTTTCATACAAAATAACACGCAATTGCGGAAACGTCAAATTTAGTTCCAAGTTTGGCTACTGCCACCGTATGTGGCGGGTACTCTACTACACACTATACCGACCATTGCTAAATTTAATTCCTCTAGTCGTCTGTTTGTCGAAAAGTTTATTATAAGAATTTGTTAATAGTTCGATTAATATTTATTACAGAAAGAAAAAGCCAACAAGTCGCTTAGGAAGCAACATGGACTACAGTCGTAGCATATCGGTGCCTTCAGACAAAATCAAGGCGCCCGCCGCGCAGAAGAAAATATCCGAACCTTCCTTACCTGGAAACATGCCATCGCCTGATATCGAGTATATAATTTTTTTTATACCGCTTACATGAAAGCATGTAATCATTAAAACACCATAATCATGATAATTAATTATAATGTTGCATGGCTTTGAATATTTTAGACATGTAAAAGGATTAATAGCTGTTAAAGTTGCATGTATAAATAAGATTTGGATTGACTTTAGTGTACGGAATCCATGGTTTGGAATGCGCATTTCATTTTGCATCTCATTTAATGCATTACATGTAACTTGTTATACGCATTTTAATGGCATTGTTTACTTTTGTTTATTTAATTTCAATTGCTTGTTTTTATCCTTTTTAAATAAATCTCATGATCGATAGTAAATCCTATTTGATCTTAACTTGTTATAACAATGTTGTTGTGACGATTTGTACCAAGCATAAAATCGTATGGATGTTGTTCGTCTGTGTCCTAAGCTTGTTTCCCTCTTGTCAAGGGTTAAAACGGCGCAGTCTAACCCAACAATCACGCGGACGGCCTCCTCTTCGTTATCACCAATACTCATCTATCCACCGGACTTAACCAATAGCAGGTAAAACGAACGGAAGTCTATTTCAACATGAAACTATGCTTTTGTGATTTCACCAATTGTTAAGACAATAGAAATTGTGAAAATGTTGAAGGTAACATTTTCATTTCTAAGTCAGCAGTCATTGTAATCATACTCGAATACATTCCTAAAGTTAGTTAAATAAACTTGGGAATATTATTTACCTGCGTAATAAAAAAAGTCCGGGTTTTGTTTTTTATTGTTTGCCTAATAGTTTTTTGTTTTATGCTCACACTAAATAGACTGACACTGAAATATTTAACTTTTTTATGTAACTGTAATCAAAGATATTTTAATTTGTTTGTCACCTTTTTTACGTGAACTCTGTCCGCATTATTTTCATTTCCTATCACTTCATTGTGCCGTTTCTAATTATTACTATCCGTAACGTGCTTCACTTCTTTCTGACACTACTTTTAATGCTTTTCTCTTTTTGTGAACTTAATTACTACGATATTCTGATAATATCTCTAAATGTTTTTCAGTACAACGCCAACCACTCCGTCCACAGATGATATGGATAATAGTGACACTATACTGAATCGTCGAAGTTCATCGGGTGGTTTACTTTCGCCTGAGGTACTATTTATATACGTCCTATATTATTAAAAACTCTATTATATAAATTATAGTGCAACACCCTGCCAGTATCTTATACTTTATAAATACCGTAGCCATACGATATATACATAAATACCGAAACCCTGAAAATGGTAAGTGTTCTTGCAATCCTTGAACCAAACTGTCAAATTATTGAACAGTTACCTCTGTTTACCGTATAGCTGCTTTATATCTTTATTTGATTATATAAAAAAAAGCTTTGTATGAGCTACTTACTAATATTCAAATTAATTTTACTACAGGTCGATATGAGTAACGTCCCTCGCTCATCAATCGATATAGAACAAGACGGATTCTATCTTTTGAAGAAAGACTCCCAACGCCGTCTCACTCTGTCGCGTGTGTTGGAACAAGACAGCGAGAAAATCTGCAATAAATGGATGTTGAGTATCCAACAGGACTTTGGCACTTCGGTTTTGAATATGGTATGTAAGCACGGATATTAACGCAAATAAAATATAACTACTTTTTCTATGATTTAACTATACGGTTACGTAATCATACGGAGGAAACTTATTGTTTATCAAAATACGTAATAGTAGTACCTGTATGCAGCAACACGGCTCAACATTTTTCACGTTGGGTTTGACTTTCTAGTGGAACTCGTTTAAAAATTAACCATTTTAATATGTACACGTGATATCATTCGTATTCCTATCGTAATAGTTTTAAATAATTAATTTTCCGAATCATATATTTTTATATTAAATATACAAATTTAATTACAGCAACACCTCGAAATTCTGCGACGTGCGCTCAAAGATTACATAATGGACCAACATAGAAGAGTGATAGAGCAAGCCATCACTACATTGAAAGAGGAGTTAGATTTCGATACTAACGCAATTAACGAACTGCATTCGGCGATATATTTGTTCCAAGAAGCCGTTAATGCAGTGCTAAGGATGCACAGTATCAAGCCACATTGGATGTTTGCTCTGGATAATTTGGTCAGGAACGCTGTACAAGCTGCTATCACTGTTTTGTCACCAGGTATGAATTTTACGCTACGTTGGTATGTTGTTTATATGTGACTGTTATTGTTAATACAGTTTACGATTAGATGGCTTATTTAACATTAATGATATAGTGGTATATACATTTGATGAAATAGTTTGTCATATAAATTAGTCAAAATATAGGCAGGTTTAAATCTCAGTCAAGGACAATTGTTTTTCTTTTATACCAAACAATGAAAAATTATAATGAGTTAAATATAAGTACTCGGAATACTGACATATCTTATTCTATACATTATTCCACTTATTTGCCTTCTCCCTTTTACTAAACCGCAATTTTCTCCCATAGAACTAGGAGCAAACTTAGCAGGCCAAGAAGGTAGAGGTCGGACAGGCATCGAAACTGAGCCCGCCACTTCGGGGACAGAGCACGCGACTCCCTCTGCCGTGTCAACTGTCAACTCCGCCAGAGATCACGCCCTGATGCAATTGAGGCATGATAATCACAAGTAAGGTTTACTTCTTAGCAATATAACATACATTTCATGTTATATAATATATGTGAGTGAAGTGGAAGGACGGTTACGTAGGGGCCGCCCCATAAAACATATGACAGTCAGATAGACGTTATATTGAAAAAGAGTGACGTTAGGAGTAGCTATAACCGCCGATTGTGTATGAGAATATGAATGTCAAAGAAGCGAAAGTGGTCAGTCAGGATCGGGACAAGTTGGAATCCGTGATCTCTGATAACCCCTCTACAGGGACTCAGGCGTGATGTGTATGCATGTAAGTATGTGTTTCACGTTATCGCTGATAATTAATTATAAATTATAATTGGTTTTCGGCTAATCATCCGTTCGGGGTAGTCAAGAAGTAGTTTATCACCGTTGTATCTACAAACGTTATTGGCGAGTCAAAAGCACAGCCAGGTTTCAACGTGACTGTTAGTTATATATGACGCCGTATAAAGGTACTGACTATTGTCAGTCGGAAAACAAATAGAAGCCTTAAATACTTAAATTGTTTCTGTTTTAAATTAAATATTTCTATGCATATAGGAATATGAAGTGAACCAACATGTCTATGTATCTTTCATCAAGTCATTAGCAAAATTACTATTAGACTGGTTTATTTTTTTCTAGATTACACCAAGAGCTGGTAGAAATTTATCAGCAGTACCAAACACTGATGAAGTTAATGATTGAAGAACAAAGAAACGTTTCACGTGTTTTACAAGATTCACTTGTCAGGACTAATAGTCGGTGAGTAACGACTTATTACCATAAAAGAGTCAAACAACCTCTTTAAAATTCCTTTGATATTATGAATGTTTAAATAATATTGACACTATGTATATTTCTGTGTGAAAATAAGAATTGTGAAGTAATAATGAAATACCACATCGACAATTATTATCAATATCCCCAGTAAATATACATTTATAGACTTCTAAACAACGTAGTGATTTGATGTATTATAACTATAACTCGCTGCGAGATTAGCATAGTTGAGTTAGACTGTTTCCTTTCGAAATATATAGTATTATGCCTTTTTATAAAGATAATCTTCACTTTGCAGGAATACAAGAACTGACAGTGCCCGCTCTGTAGATTTGACCAGTGATTTAGCGTGTTGGCTGCAAGGTCGAGGCATACCAGAGGAAGATATCAGAATTATCCTAAATGAGGAGTATACATTGGACGATATACTGAACCATGTTCAGAGGAGTGATTTGGCTAAAATGAATCTGAGGTAAGTGATGATAATAGTATACTGTTTTGATAATATACATTTATATATAGCTCATAAATTTTTGAAAATATAGGCATAAGAATATCGGAAAAGCTGTCATCATAGCCAGTTGCTAGGTTAAGTTATTATTTTTTTAAACATTAAGGATAAGGATACTGATCATGGTATTTAGTAATTCAACTACTAACGCTGTTGGTTGACGAAAATCCCCTAAAAATCATAAAAAGTGTGTGCGGTTTTGAAAAAGACATTACTTGCCTTATTCTAATCCAAAAAGCCAACATAAGTATACAATTCTAACTAACTTCCTCATTACAGAGGCGGCATAGAACTTCGCATTTGGCGTGGCATCTTAGAACACCGAATGCACCATTCAACCAATAACCGTGAACTACGACGCACATTAAGTGACGACACAGACGTAGACTCTCAAAACATGGTCGTAGTGGAAAACTGTCCAGAGAACAGTAGCGACCCCACAGTGGTTATTAGAGACCGCGATGGAACTAATACTATAGCGGAGCTGTATGGAGAGAATGGCATCGTGAATTTGTGACTAGCGCGCGGATGGTGCACTCTGCAATGAAGGAAGCGTCAAGTTTATGGTACCTAAGCTGTGTGCTTGAGAAAGGAATTAAGCAATAGCAATAATAATAGTCTGTAGTCAGTGCCTTAGAATTTCTGAGTGTTGATCAAAGGCCCAAGTCCACTAATGCTTTGGTGCAAAATCGTAGTTCAATATTACTTCAGAAACTGTGTGAAGTTGTTGATAAAACGGCAAATGTAATAAATAATACTACGGTGAGGGAAAACATCGTGAGGAAACCTACTTGTTCCCCGAATAGGTAATAGTTAGTGCTTGTAAATGACGACATGGCTTGCCACCTGTCACATTGAGTACTGACTATCAGGTCAACACGTGGGTTTGAGGTGGCTATAGAATTACTACTTTCGCAATTGCGGAGATGGACACCTGAACCTCTGGTTACCCCGCAAGGGTTAATGGTCGTGAACGCGTTTGTTTTGTAACAAATGTCGCCATTTTTAAGCCCAACTTCACACTATTACTAAAGTGATATTAAACGGCGATTGTGCTAGAACGCATTAGTTGACTAGGACCTTTGTGAAATTGTAAGGATCTTTCGTATATGGCAATAACATAAAACTAATAGATGGTTGCAATTTTGTGACTTTACTGCTACACTAATGTACTTAAAATTTCTAATACTCTACTATTATGTGTACAAAATTATTTTATATTATACTTATCACAGATAATATAATACTATACAGTACTTATGTTAAAAAAACAAATTAATAGCAATATTTTCGTAATGTTTTTTAAATAATGCTTTAATTAAACGCACAATAATAATGGATTTTAATCACAAATAATAGGTGCTCTTACACAATACTCCCACATTGCTTTTTAGTGTATCACAATGCTTTTTCGCTTCGAGTGTACCATCCTTAAATATGATTTGTAAATAGCTTTTTTATTTGTTGGGAATGTAATTGTTGTAGTTACATATTTAATAATTTATACTAACACAAATAATTATACACTTTGTTGTATTTTTAAACGGATTTGTGGCAATACGATAAAGTATACAACGTGTTAAATAATGATTAGGAAGCTTTATAAAATTATGTATTATTGAAAGAAAACAGGATGTCTCTTATCGTATAATACCTGTTAATGTTATCGATAAAAGAAGCTAATAATTTATGAAAAGTCCCGGTTAATCTAACCGCACAGTTATTTGTATATTAACAAGTGTTCTGCTCTCAAAGTACGAGTATACAGTGCTATAACCGTCACACTTATTTTTGCTTACGTACGTATTTTGATAGCATATCATTTAATGATCATGTGAATCTTAGCTCTATTGTATTGTAAATCAACTTCTATGTTTAACAGACAAATAACCTATGTTTCAGTTATATTTAGGTTATAATAACTCTTCCATAAATGTCATATACACATAGAGATACAAGCATTGTACAGAAGCTTCAATATACTCGTACATCAAATGAAATCAAATGCCTCAATTATAAAAGGTTTTTGTGGAAATCGGTTTATATTAAGAATTATTTAATAAGTGCCATAATAAGTGTTAAATAATCGTTTTTACGTTTCTAACATAAAGTGCAAAGCGTACATATTTGTACCTTAGTAATTAATAAATGTTCTAACAAATTTTCATGTAGTACAAATTGACACAATAGTTATAAGTAAGTAAGTAAGATTTAAGTACTAATTTTTCGTGTCTGGTAGTGATTGTGACTGGATGTGTCGTTATTAATTTTCTGTTAAAAATATTCGTGTATTTATATTCAGTACAAATGAAAAAGATGGAATATTAGCATCAGAACCATAAAAACAATACTGATTCCATATAAATAAACCTAA
This sequence comes from Leucoptera coffeella, assembly GCA_030578115.1. Taxonomy (NCBI): domain Eukaryota; kingdom Metazoa; phylum Arthropoda; class Insecta; order Lepidoptera; family Lyonetiidae; genus Leucoptera; species Leucoptera coffeella. The sequence goes on from JAMBLF010000472.1 coordinate 130,066, forward strand.
TTATTAGAGAAAAGTAATAAATACATGAACGATTGTCGAATTGTCAAGCTTCTTTTAAGAATCAAAGTCAGTTTTTATCAGATGACACAGAACGAAAATTTAGTTAGTTTATGCAATAAAGTCATTGGTATTATAATCAAATCTTCGCTATTTGATTGATGGTTCAACCACAGTGCTATGTTTCTCGTCGTTTTGTAAATTCACCTTGTGGAGCAATATTATAATTTGCTTTATGAAAGAAATGTTTTAAACATAAGTCGTACAAAAATCATATTTTTGAATATAAGTCAATGGATTCTAAGTCAATACATAATATACAGGTGCAAAATTTACTTAAATGGTATGTATACCTAACAAGAAATAATAGATGAATATATTAATAAAATCTAAGTTATAGTTTTGTAACATTTTAAATAAGTTGTTGTGCCTTAATATTGTGATTTACCCAATAGTATTAAATGTACTGTGCCCTTAATAAAAAATGTTATAAAAATTACATACAGACTTTTATTTATTTAATTGATAACAAATCTGAACTCTTGAATAGTAAATAATTAATTATAAGCGGATTATAAGTAGTCTATATAATTAATTATTATTATAGTTTTTATACGTTCTCAGTTAGCAACGTAACTAAGTAAACTTATGAAAATTTTAGTTCTTTAAAAACTGCACTGCCACTCCGAAGTAATTAATCACAACATTATTCCCTAAGAATCAAATCAATAATCTACCTTTGTTATGATCGAATAACACTGAGAATTAAATTTACTTGATATTAATAGTTTATGCATAGTATCCCCACCTATGTGAATTACGTTGTCATCTAAGTGATTTACTTACATCAAACTAGCAAATATAATTCAATCTGTCATGCCACGAGACGATGTGTGTGAAACATTAATCTTAGACTAATGCATTGTGACAAAGCTATTTTGCACTAACGAGATTAGGCGGTTTAATGCGGTTACGGTTTACACTTACGCAGGCGGGCTTTTCTGTTTTATTACGCGACGTTTAAGTGGTGTACTGAAATAGTTTATTTACAGCTTAATCAGGCGACAATGGGAGTTTAAGACATGTAAACACGAAAAGCTGTGAATTATGGCTTATTTTCATAGTAGTTGCATATTAATACAGCATCACAGGAAACGTCTTATGGTCATACTATCAACCTGATAACTACGACTTAACGTGATTGTTGTTGAGTAAAATGTCGTTTAGTTATTGACTTTTTGATTTATTATTATTCCCTTTATGTCCGGAAAAGTAGTTGCCGCAAAACGAAACAAACACCGATGATGACTATTTACAAAATTAACAAATGTTTGTTGGCAACGTGTTATATCTGAGTTTGGCTACTCAAAATCCACGTTATTATTTGAGGATTACGAGACGCCAACGTAAAACAAAGATTCTAAACTCAATATAAACTGCACACAAACTTTAACATTTCTATTAAACTAGTGGAAAAATCCGCAGTTCTTTCACATCGCCTTTTCATGCAAATGTGAAAATTCAGTTTGCGACTCCAGTGCTCGCCCGCTCTTTGCTCTCGAGAAAAGTGCAAATCGAACGGGATTGATCGACAGACGTTCTCGCCACATGTTGAAAGGTTGATAATGTAATAAAAGGCTTTCAAGAGAATGGCGCCCCTCGTCGAACTATCAATTGAACCACCTTTTGAATGTTATTCCATTTATTACAAGCATCCGACTGCACTTTGATTCTTGGAAAAGATTTCATAATTATATTCTTTCTTGCAGCTTACAGAAGGCATTCATAGATTGTTATCACAACCTAAAATACATTAGATGGAAATCTTAGGTGAATATTCCTAATCGCATAAAACTTCTGAAGATGTCGGTGCATGTACTACGTATGTAGCTCGCATAAAGCCCAACAAGTAAAAATGACCGCTGGTTATTTATTTACACAAATTACATAAACTATACATTCTACGCAAAACACACATTTTATTTCAACAGACTTCTAGGAGTTCTAATATGGCTGTTACGAAAATATTATAAGATAAAATATTATTAGAAAATATTATGTTGTCCATTTATCCTCATATGAATTGAACCAGTTACCAATTTAATAGAACAAGGTCTGAAACACAGAATCATAAAATCTTGAAAATCTCAGGTAGGGAACGAATGCGAAATCCACCATTTTGATTGTTGGAGAAGAAACTAAAAGATTCTTTAGTTTCAAAGTTTTCTAGAATGTTTTGTAAAGGCGTATGCACGATAAAGCTTTTCCCGTTATTTTGAATCAAATGATCAGGCTAGTTATATAATTTCTTTAAACCTGAAATATACTAAACATTATTCATATTAACTTAATAGTAAAAAGTATGATTATTAGTATTTATGAAAATTGCAAGAGGCAAGATAAAATAGATCAGATATCTGAAAAAATTGTGAAACTCTTGTTTATGTAATGTTGAACGAATGCTTGTTATTACTCGAAAGTTAATATTTAAAAATTAAATAACTCAGCTTAGGTATACTCAGACAAAGCGTAGGACGAGTGTAAACGCAGCTTTATCGTCCAAAAACGAAATCGGAGACGAAATGCAAACTTGCTTTTATTTTGTTTGCGATACCTAGCAAAGTTCAAAGGAATGCAAGCCATTTGAGGTACAAAGACGAAGCTATTCACCTATCCAAATGTATCTAAAGGTAGCTGATATATCAAATACCTCTATAAATACGGGCTCATTTCGAAGAAACGGTAACGAAAATACTATTCAGTGGATTTGTTTTGTTTTTGTGTTTAATACGATTGGAAAACTTATTAAACTTTTATTTTGGTGGCACGGTTGAGTACAGTGGTTGTGACAGTTTATTTTAGATTTTACATTATTTTTAGACTGATTTTCGATTGTAAACATATCAACACATTTAACCAAATGTTATAGCACATAAATTTTGAAAAAAGATCTTTTCTATCCATATATTCCAATGACTCCCTTCATGACTTAAACTAATTAAGTGTTTGCTAAACACAAACTTATATCCAATGATTCAGTATACTTAATAATACGATATTCATATCATAGGTACTTAAAAGAGCAAGCACACAATCCATTAACATTAAATTATGCAAGTCTCTCCTTGATGTGCATATTTTAACTTGCTATTGTTTTCACATTAAATCCCTTAGGATTGGATAAGACATTAAGTCAGCATCGTATACTTGTGTCTACGAATTGTTTCAATTTACATATTAAGTTAATTTGCATCCAAGATTTAGATGTTACCTACAGGATCTCCTGGGTTGTTGAAAGTTTAGTACACAGGCTTTTAAGGATTACCTCATTCAGGTATGAGTAATTCAATTAGGTAAGGAAATTACGTATGATTAACTTCATAAATTAAAGCACATTCTATAAAGTTATTTATTTAAATTTCGAATATACGAGCTTTAGAAAAAATGTTAATTAGCTTTTATGTTTGTGTAATGTCAAAATTTTTCTTTAGTGCACAAGAAAAAAATTTATTGTCTTATACATATATAGTTAAAGCTGTGGTTAAAGTATAGTATTATATTGAGACTGTACCCATGGTGAGTTTATAAAAATCCTAAACCCAAATATATCCTACTTTACCAAAGACAGTATGCAACGTAAAAATGTTCATAATAGACCACTAGACGCCGAAAGGAAATGACATTGAAACGAGAAAATGCAGACGCTGTCTGTATCCTGTCAAATTATGCACGGAGTTTACGTTAGTTGATCCCTAGGGCTTATTTATAAATTAAAACGGCTACGGGATTACGTTTCTAGGTATAGGAAGGAGTCTGCTGGCATTGAACCAAAGTGGTGTTACTCGTATAATGTGGATTTATATGAGGCGAGAGACCGCGAGTTCTGCAGATGCTTGGCTCTGGTCTAAGAAAGGGCGGTTGCTGTTTATGGCAGCCTGGTACACATAAGTGCATTACTTTGAAAACGTAAAGATACTTTAAACAACGTTTTTTAATAGTGACAGTTATATATAGTTATATAATACTGATATATTATATAATGTAACAGTTTAAGTGATTTGAAGTGTAAATAATACATGTGAAATACACATACTTTCACGTTTATAAATTCTCACATGAATGGACACATACATTTATTCAGTCCTTAAACAATTATGTTCCGTAGTCACCGAAATGTAAAAACAAAAATTAAATAAAATACATTACAGATAACTGCTTAAACTGATAAACACAAGAATCTTCATTAAAAATATGAATTTAATGCTTGTTTAATCTTTATTAAACATACACAAGCTCCTCATACATTGTCATTGCTGTTATAACACGGAGCAATTTGTATTTGGTTCGTGCATAATAACATCGAGTCAACTATATGGCGAGAAAGTGATTCGCCTATTTGGCGTGCCAATGCCAAATCCTTGTTTATTGTTTAGCCGCCTGTGCGAATTTTATTGCCCAGCAGTCGCTTTAAAAGCCTTTTTCATGGCACTAACGATTGTTTCCCAGACTACGAGCATAAATACGGTTTAAACATGTTTTGCTGGAGCTCGTTTTGAATAGTCGAGCTTAGAACATGCATTAAGGTGGCGTCGTACGTATTTTAGTATTTCTAGTATATACAGGGTGGCGCATTCAAAACGGTCAGTATGGGAAAGTCTGAAACTATAAGAGATACGAAGATTTGTTCTTAGGAACCATGTCACCGATTTTGATAAAAAGAAAAACTGCATTCATACTTTCTTTGAAAAAACAACTGTATCCAGTACGGGAATCGAACCTGGTTGCTTTGAAAAATTAAATTGGCCCTTTTAACTTTTTCTTTTTAAATATCGATTGTGTAGGTCTTAAGCTGTAAATTTTTCTATGAAACATGGTGTTGAAAATGAATAAAATGCATTGTTTTGGCATACTTTAGATTATCATAGTAGGTTTTCTAAGTGACCACCGTTGTTTTCAATACAATATTCAAAACGTTTAGGTAACGATCTTACTATTGAATTTTGTATTTTCATGTGGTGAATTTGCGTTACTATTGACTTTATTGCTTCTTTTAGGTCTTCAATGGTGTCATAGCTTGTTTTGTAAAATTCAGCCTTAAAGTAATCCCACAAGAAATTTTCTAATATTGTTTAACACGTCACTTTAAGAGGACTTTTCAATAGATTGTTAGTTTTTGATTACTGTAGATAACAAAACCTCCTTAAAGGATTAATGCCATGCTAATGCCACATAATATGGAGTATGTAATAAGTAGGGAAGTACAAAATTACAAACAGCCATGGAAACAATTTTACATGTCTGTTGAATATTGTAACGGTGTATGTAAACTACTGTGATAAAGTAAAGTATGCCAAAACAATGCATTTTATTCATTTTTAACACCATGTTTCATAGAGAAATTTACAGCTTAAGACCTACATAATCGATATTTAAAAAGAAAAAGTTAAAAGGGCCAATTTAATTTTTCAAAGCAACCAGGTTCGATTCCCGTACTGGATACAGTTGTTTTTTCAAAGAAAGTATGAATGCAGTTTTTCTTTTTATCAAAATCGGTGACATGGTTCCTAAGAACAAATCTTCGTATCTCTTATAGTTTAAGACTTTCCCATACTGACCGTTTTGAATGCGCCACCCTGTATAGTCTTATTTTAGTATAGTTTTATCATATGACGAGTATCTATAGAAAACACACACTTATCTGTTCCAAGGAAATAATATGAATAAGAAAATATAGTTAAATTTACTTCTTTGTAGCTATGCTAGTTTAATCATTTTATCGTATATAACACTTATTTTATTATATAGCATTATTGATTAAATTAATAATTATTGAATTGAATTGACAGGTTGCGAACTGTATGATAAAAAATCCATTTTCATCTAGTCCGTTAGACGTTAGAAAATGTAAATATTGATAAGTTGTGTAACTATACAGCTAAAAACCAACTTTAGTATTCATTATTGCAATCATACCAAAGTTATACTAGCTACCATCTTCGTGGTCGAGCCGTCGTTGAAAACTTAACTCATTTTCTTTGTAAACGACATTATTATGTAGATAGGCACATATGAGTTCTCACTACGGCTCCGAAAGTTTCATTAAAACGTTCAATTCTCGTCGAGTTTTGCTGAAAATAAAAATGTCTGCTGATAAAATTAATGGCGTAATAAATAACATACCCTTTTGGCTATTAATCTGAAATATGTTAATATTTCGATTAAAACTTTACTGTAGTAACATAAAATGATGAATAATGATAGATTACCAATTTGAAAATAATTATAAAGGTTTTTGTGTAATTTAATTTAGTGATTTCTAATTTATTGTACTTTTTGAAAACATGAAACAAGTAATGAATTTACAACTTCGTTTCCATTGAATGTATTTTGCACAGAACTAATGCATAATTAGATGTTCCGTTAGTGTTGTTGCTAATTCACACTCAGTGTTCTTACCACTCCTAAGCCTTTTAGACATCTCAACGTACTTGATTGGTTACATTTTATTAAACTGCCTTTTACATAGGGAAACTAGAGATCCCGCCACATAAGGTGGCAGTTGGAGGCGTCGCCACAGTCGCGTAATTCAGTGTTACCAGTAAACACGCCAAAACTAGCACTCACTGTGCCATACGGCTCGATACATTATAGGTTTCATTTGTAACGGTCTTTGGTTGCAGAGCTATAAACTCAAATAAAACAAATTAATATATCAAAGTCAAAATATGTTTATTAAACTATTTCAAACATGATTAATAATTAACGGGACTTATCCTTCTTATTATATATTACATATATTATGTGTTCCGTCACTCTGTCCGCAATAGACCGTTTAGTGTGTTCGACGTAGGATTTCCCACAGCTGCAATCAATCTTATACTCACCCTTATATCTTATATCATTAGTATAAATCGCGAATCTCTTAAAACTATTATTTCAAACATGGCACTGAGCATTGTCTTTACATATTTTTTACCGAGGTTAGATCAGCGGAGACCCTAGCTTGGAGAAGAACTAACAAGAAACTCCGGAAATCAATTTATTATAATCACCCTTAACAAACATAAAAATTACAAAGAGTGGGCAAAAAACACAACGCTGGTAATACTAAATTTACCTTTCATACAAAATAACACGCAATGCCGGTAACGTCAAATTTAGTTCCAAGTTTGGCTACTGTCACCTTATGTGGCGGGATCTCTAATATAGTTTTAATAACAACAAGAAGTCAATTAACAAATCGCAATCATATTTTCGTAACACGTGCGTAGAGTAAGCAAGGTGGATTGTAAAAACAATATTTGCTTAGGCTTAGTCCCCATTTGCATTGGCAGACACGGATTTGCATATTTCGAAGGGCTCATCTTAATTTGCCTGTAATGGCTTGTTGCAGCAAGGCAACGAAGGTTGATATGGGAAGTTACTGTAAAGTACAGGAGGTAGTTTAAATACTATTTACTTACAACGTTTAGATTAATTTAGATGTCATTTCTATTTCTTTGTAGAAAAGACGTTATGGTTATTTATAAATAAACCATTAATAATAATTATTATTATACAAATATACGTTTAGAAATAACCCTTAATAAATTAGATAAACTAAATAAATTATTTTTCTAAGTTTACCGATTAATATACAAAATCTTTGTAATTTGGTCCGATCTACGTAAGTAGATAACAATAAAAACTTTAATTGTCTTTTGTTAGATTTATCTACAATAACAATAATTCCAAATCAGTCTTAAATAACAAATAAAAAATATGTAACTGACAATAATTTCTCTTATTCTATCTGTAAGAATCTTTCGTACAATTTTTCTATTCCCATTTTCCAGACAAAACATATACCTCCAAAACCCGAACTATCCCAGCCACGCGGATTCAATACCCAAATATCGCCAGACAAGAATGGGGTGCGACTAAAACACACATGTTGCCTAAATTACAATGCAATCTCATTCCGACGTAACAAGCGCCTGCGACTTCACTTACGCGGTTATATGAATAAATTCAACCCGTGAGACTTTGATAAGGTGTAATGGTTATGTTACATCGGAACAGCGAAAGGGTGGTGAGATAGGAAAGACGATCTACGATGTAGTAAGAGCTAAACGTATGGAGTACTAGCGTAGGTACATTTAAGTACGTACAGTTATGACTTTGGTATAGAATATAAGTATAGAATGCTAGTGTTTTTGTACAAAAACAAATTAGACGCCTGTTTCCTAATAGAGGGGTAGGCAGAAATCAGATCTCTGTTTTATCGATACTGACTGTCGCTTCATTGATGACCATACATCACACACACTCGGCGGTTATAGGTACGTAGCCTTATCCTTTTAATCACTTACTGACTTACTCGAAGAGTACTTACAGGTACATTTAAGAGGTAACACTTTAGCAGCTTAACAGGGTCAGATCCATGGATATATTTACATAAGCCTCACGACAGTTAATCCTTTTTGGATAGACAGAAGCTTAAGTGATCATCGCCTATATTATAATTATATTTACTATATCCAAAACAATACTATGCAGTGACTTTAATAGACGTATTATATCAATAATATTTTTTTCCAGTAAATAGAAACATTCACTATACTTAAGGATAAGGAACTTAAGGTTTTCAAATCATTCTTCTAACACTTAAACCAAAAGCTCATATATGACGATACTTCTTAGAAAGGTATTTTGAAAATCTTGATGCCAAAAAAGTCAATCTCTTACCCCAATATTTCCCTACTATAACATGATCATTTTTCTCAGAAAAAATGTCTCGAAGGAATGTTTTTGAGAAATAAATAAAACACCTAGAGGTTGGCGAAGGCAATAAAAATACCTTTCTCGGGGTCAATCAGGTTGAGTGTACGAACCCCACTATCCCAAGGACACCCGAATGCTTTATCCGAGATTTATGTCACAAACACTATTCGAAGACTCCATAGAGAAATAGTTGGAATAGAAAAACGGATTGGATACGCGAGTGTTCTGTTGTTGAACACAGAGTAACCAAGATTTTTATTATAAAATTTATAAAAATACGTACTTGATTTAATAATACGCCGTACAAGTTTGTCAGGGTACAAAAAAATGGATATTCGTAAGTGAAAACAATTTTGGAAAAAGATTATTAATGTTAATAGATTGGAAACGGTATCTGGGAGACATAACATCTCGGTCACTTTGCACATTTAAACGAAAATCAAACTATACGAAGATGTATGTATGTATACTAAATAATATAGTCCCAACCCAAACCTAACCTTAAATGTACATTTAGCTATAATTTTGGTATATATTTCCGTATTGATGTACACAAAATATTTTCCATTTCTAAAGAACATGCAGTAATGTTATTTTTCTTTAAAAAAAATGTTTTAATTTCATTTTTTTATCCCTGGCCAACGGGGATATATGTAATGTTATTTTGCTACTATATGTAATGTTATTGTGCTACTATTAAACCATAGAGTATTTTCTTATTTTGCTACCATGAAGCCATAGAGGATTAGTTCGACCTGATGGTTGATCTAGAGTGTCAAAAGAAAAGAAGAATAGGATTCTGATCTGAGATTCTGATTTAGAGTTTGACAAAAGCTTCATGGGACGAAAAGAAGAGAAATCTGGGTCTTTCTTGGGGATCTGCCCAATGGATAAGTCGTCCGCATTGCGCGGGTGAATAATATTGTGAACTACTACATAACTACTACTACTACTACATAAACTAATATTGTGTTGTGTCTTCCCGCATATATTGGAGCAAGTGATTCCGACTTCGAGGAATACCCGAAGACTATCAATTGGGAAGTGGACGACTATCAGTGAAAAGGATGCAGTGCCAGCCAAGACACAATTAGGTGTTTAGCCAGCTGAGAGATTGAGGCCAGGGCTAACTCGGAGCCCCTGGTGACGGCGAAGGCCAGGGCTAATTCAGAGCCCCTGGTGACAGCGATCTACGCAAAGGACTTTCAGAGGTACTTCTCCCATTCAGTGCGCGGTGCCAACCTAAAAGACTTTAAGTGTAACTAATTAAATTTACTTTAACATATTTTAAAAAATAAATTGTATTTCATGTCAAAAGGTTTTTCTCTTGTTAGATAAATTATTCATTGTACAAGAACCTTTTACAATGCTTTATCATTAATAAAGTCGTGCAATGAAATGCCTTATCCTTATTTACGTTCTAATTTTCTACTATATGACAACAACCAAAGGCGTATATCTAACATTATATTTCCGTCCCATCTAGCACAAGAGCGATAGTTGGCAAATGGCTAAAAATATACGCAGCTTATGTTGCATTGTACTGCAGAACTTATCCATAAAACACTTGATACTAGACAGTCGCTAGCTGAGCAAAAAGCGCAGCCTCTTAAGGGTATTAAAATGTTTTATTTAGAAGCATCATTGGCATCGCGAGAACTGAAACAGAGCTTGCTTGAACTTAGACATTTACCTAAGAAAGGATACTCGTTTACACATAGTCTAGTTTTTGGTCTAGTGTAGAGTATAACATTTTTCATCGACATCAAACAATTTAAATGATTACGTTATTTTAATCTTTATTTATTTAGTACTTATGTTATTAAATAGATGTTTTTTTTTTGCATGGAGAATGGATCTCATAATCCTTTTAATCAATTCAAAATAAAACTTAAACTTAATAAAAAAATTATCTCCTTTAGCTCATCGCTGTCAGAGAAAGGCACGGTCCCATTTAAATGATGTACGTAACGTAAACATAAGTTATACGATGAAGTAGAAAGCTTATACTTGTACATGTATAGAATTCTTTTGAATCATATTTGTTAAAATATATAATTTTAATATAATACCAATGTCCCTGACTCATATTTCATAAGTTGAGAACCATTTCAAAATTTTTTATAAAGCACTTGTCATCAAGAGCTTTCAGTACTTAGAACTTTTGTAGAGTACCCGCCACATAAGGTGGCAGTTGGAGGCGTCGCCACAGTCGCGTAATCCAGTGTTGCCAGTAAACACGCCAAAACTAGCACTCACTGTGCCATACGGCTCGATACATTATATTGAGGTTTCATTTGTAACGATCTTTGGTTGCAGAGCTATAAACTCAAATAAAACAAATTAATATACCAAAGTCAAAAGTCAAAATATTTTTATTCAAAATAGGCCCTATCATAAGCTCTCTTTGAAAGTTATTTTATGATCTAAGTACAAATTAAAAAAACTATATATTGACAAAAGGAATATATATGAGTGAAGTGGAAGGGCGGTTACGTAGGGGCCGGCCTAATAAGACATATATGTAACAGTCAGATAGACGCTATATTGAAAAAAGGTGACGTTAGGAGTACCTATAACCGCCGAGAGTGTATTAGAGAATGTATGAATGTCAATGAAGCGAAAGTGGTCTGTCAGGATCGGGACAAATGGGGATCCGTGATCTCTGCCTACCCCTCTACAGGGAATCAGGCGTGATGTGTATGTATGTATGTAAAAAAACTATTTCAAACATGGCACTGAGCATTGTCTTTACATATTTTTACCGAGGTTAGTTCACCAACCATTTCGGCTGCTCAAGATGCCACGTCATGAAGACCACGACCGCTCTGATAAGAGCGTAACGATTGAGAAGAACAAGTTCAGCGGAGACCCTTGGAGAAGAACTAACAAGAAACTCCAGAAATCAATTTATTATAATCACCCTTAACAAACATAAAAATTACAAAGAGTGGGCAAAAAACACAACGCTGGTAATACTAAATTTACCTTTCATACAAAATAACACGCAATGGCGGAAACGTCAAATTTAGTTCCAAGTTTGGCTACTGCCACCTTATGTGGCGGGTACTCTACTGTTTATTTTTATAGGTTTGTCGTCACTAAATACTGCTACATTCTTACCATATCATTGCACCTTCATATAAATAGCAGTTCAAGAACGCGATGTATATTTTAACTGCATTACTGCGAACCAAGACGACAATTCTCGATTGTTCTCGCGTAAGCCCCTGCCAAGGCGAAGAGGCTAATTGGAAATACATGAGAATTTGCATTTTACTTTGTCTACCAAACTCTCCGAGGAGCTGTCTCGTCTCTGATTATGTCCCTGCAACGATATTATTATGGATTCTGGAACACGTTAGGTGTATAAGGAAGATACAAGATGTAAGGAGGAAGGAATATTTAGTAGTAGATGGTGTTTAATTGAGTATATAAATATCCTTTAAGGCCGTAATAAGTTATATAATATTGTAAAATGGAAATCATAACAATTACATGAGTGCATCGTAAAAGTTTTGGGGTATATAATACGGTATTAGCTTGCATTCTTATATATGCTTTATAAAAGTCGATAATATGTTTAACCGCTTTAACTTTACTATGCCTACTTATCAATTATGATCCAATTCTTAGAATTGAAAGTACTGTACTGTAAATTTAGAGTAGCAAAAGTTTTTACTTTATTTACATATATTTTCAATCCAAAATCACGTCATACTCTCTAGCTACTCATGCTGTATACATAAACCCTACATCTACTAAGTTCATACCCTTTCTCCCGTCTAAGTAATAATGCTAACGGTGTTGCATTTCATAAATAATGAAATCCAAGTCTCATTCATTAGCGAAACGCTTAAGGAGTGAAACGAGGCGTGCTTTCACAAATCTTGTTGTGGATTTTAAGCTTTGATTATTATTCGCGAATTTGCATACAGCAGCGTTTGCACCTTAATTTGCCCGTAATGGGTTTCCAACGAGCTGAGAGCTGAACTGATTGCCAGACTCCCATGGGCGCTGTCTTCGAACCTAAATCGAAATCTAGACTACAAAGATTTCATTTAAGTCTCTCCGAGTGAAGGAGGTCTTCGGTAAAACACTTACTTTCAAATGTTAGCTTTTTCAATGTTAAGTTTTTCTAGTATTGAATCGGTTTGGTTTACTTACAACACTAAACAAAATATAAATAATTAAGAATACGAGTAGATTGCTCTCTGTCATGTTATGATATATACAACGTGATTTATACATATATCTTTGATTTTTGAAGGAATTGAACTTGGTTGCGACATTTTTTTACACTACCGCAGACGACACCATACGAGTGCCGAAAAGTCCACTTGATCAAATAACTTTACAATACCTGTGATAATTAAATAAATCTCCATACATATATCATCCTGTTAAACCACCCCACTGTCATCCTGTAACTATGAGATGCACGTCTTCTTAGAAGTAATTCGTTGAAAGTACTCGTAATGAAATATAAGAAACTCGCGTATTAAATTTCAATCACTTTTGTCCTGTGTTGACAACCAATCATTTATTTAGACAGCGTCCTATTAAGGAACAATAAGGCTCCGCTTCCCTAATAGCGCATATTAAGTATTTTTTGTAAGAGTTTCCCCCTACGACAAAAGATTAATGTTGCATCAACTTTCAACCCTTCATTGGACTCTTTTTAATAATATTTTTTAGACCTTTGATGCTTTGTATAGGTACTATTTGCAAAAGGATGTTTTGTGAAAGTGTTTATAAAATATAATTGTTAATTGTATAAACCCTTTATTATATAATTAATAATTGTTTCGTAATAATAATAATATTTTACTGACAGGCTACAGTGGCTTATAAGGGGTAATATAAAAAAACTATGTTTGTACTTAACTACTACAATTTTTTTGTACAAATTTAAATTATACTAGAAAGTCCAAAATAAACACACATGCTTGTACATGTAATGTGGACGAAGTTTATTGTTACTATGGATATGAGGTATGATTAGCCTTCTAATAATAAAGCAGAAGAAGAGCTGAAGAAGTATTTCTTTAATCGGATTATAAATTTACGTTCTTTGATCCCATTCGCATGAGCAGAACCTTGGGTACATTGTGATATCTCCTAGGTCACTTTCTAGTCTGAATATTGAGGTTATAATATCATATGGTGGAACATTGTTGAATTTAAGACCTCCATATCTATATTAATCCATATTAACTTTATACATTACAATAGTTTTTTAATCTTCCTTTTTTGCCCAACCGTACCTCGAAGTGTGGAGCAAACGGTTCCGTATCATTGTGTCGTTAGGCCCACTCCGTCATCAGTCTTGCGTGAACCAAATCTGTTTCGTATCAGCCCATTGATTCGATTCGCTGAACTAAATATCGAAATACAACGCGATATATATTGTAATAAATTATTTTGATTCTTAACTATTTCGAGGTACTTAAAATAAATAAATAATAATCTAAGATCTTAGAGTATACAGAAACTTGTGGCTTAATAATGATAAGTCCTTAATATGTCGTAAAAAATGGTTCGCATTACAGTACAATGCCATTTTATTTAGAATTTAATTTTCTTATGATATTTTTAGTAATTAGAATTGTTGTGGGTTAGTGTAATCAATCTTAAACCTAAATTGGAAATTAAAGAATTCACTCCACAATTTTACCATGGTGAACTTTTCAATCACATAACTCTTCATTTCAGATACCATTTTCTTCATAACTACAAGTATAACAATCATACATTCTTTTCTATATGAGAATATCAAATTCATTTTCGAAATAACCTCACATTATCTAACGACTTCTAATCTGTATACGAGCATCAAGCTTCTTCTAACTCGATTCCGATCAAACAGCGCCATAGAAAATAATATTCTGCTTGAAAAAGATGAATGAGAATGTTATGAAAGGGTTAACCCATGTATAAATGCTTGATGTACAAAAGATGTAACTAATCTAATTTAGTTTTGGGTAAATTTATTAATAATAGCTATTAAAAATCACTTGAAAAGAGTTTATATTAGAATTAATCATTCACGCAAAAGTGTTAATTACAACTACAAATTGTACTTCAAACATGTGTCAGTCAAGCCATCGAGATGTTTCATTAAACAAAAGGAAACCTATCTATTTCTAGGCATTATGAAAACAACTTAAATGCAAAGAATTTAAAAAAATCAATAGAATACCTTTCGGTTTACTCTTATCAAGTCATAACACACACAAATATTAAGTATCATACCTAGACCTAAAAGGTTTACATCGCTTTTTATAATTAATTCTCGACAAAACCTCAAGGCAATATCTGCGCTAAAGAAATGAACAGATTAAACTAGCGAAATTAAATTGTAATAAACCGTCAGCTTTGATAAAGCGATAGTGTAAATACTAAATGGTATCGCACGTCTGACAAAGTAAAGGCTCGCCCACACGCGTGAATCTTCATGCATAATGAATAAAGGTCGGTCCCTGAGGTCGGCCTCTTTGGCCAGGCGCCCGGTTGATTGATTGTGGTCTGTGAACTTGGTTCGCTGTAATCGAGTAATGAGTTTAAAAACTAATTGCTGAGTTTCTGTTCTCATATTTAGATGGCGCTGGAGTTTTTGTGTATAATGAATTTGGTAATTTAAAAGGGACTTTTTACCTACAATAAATACAGTTTGGTAATTTAGAAGCGATTTTATTTTATCTTATTTACGATATCGTGATGTGCTGTTTTAGAGTAAATGACATTAAACTTCTTCTCGTATTATCTTTAACTTTCATAGAAGCTTGTAATAGCATCCTTTAACTAATCGAAGGTTTTTCTTATCTAGATAGTCCCTCTTGAATATCAAGTGTAATATGATACTCTAAGTTAAAAAAACAGCGACGTAGCTCAGTAAATTCGACGTAGCTCAAAATTCGACGTAGCTCAGTTGTTTGGGGCTTGGCTCTGTATCAGGGGGTACAGGGTTCAAATCCCGCTTGAGCATGTACCAATGGAAATGAATTTTAATGAATTTCTTTGTACATTTTCGTAATAAAAACACATTTACGAAATGCATCGAATTATACGGTGAGGGAAAACATTGTGAGGAAACCTACCTGTTCGTCGAACAGATAATAGTTAGTGCTTTTAAATGGCGACATGGCTGACCACCTGTCACATTGAGTACTGACTATCTGTTTAACACGTGGGTTCGAGGTGTCCATAGAATTACTACCTTCGCAATTGCGGAGATGGTCACCTGAACCTCTGACTACCCCGCAAGGGTTAATGGTCGTGAATGCGTTTGTTTTTTTTAAAAAACCATCAAGGTATTAATTGAATCCAAACAATATTCAAATTATCCATCGCAACGTCGGAACTCATACAGATTTTTAATTTTATGTATAACCACAATAACAACTCCTTCGGGGATTATAAACGAGAACTTCAACTATATGATTGGTTACATATACAAATTCACCAATTACAATCAAGTCCCATCCCCTCTAAGACTACAAGATTAGACACCGTAAAATTAGCCCTTTAGTCCAAGTCAGATGAAACAATCGCAACCGGACGCGTTACCCCGTGAAACCTTACTAAATCGGTCGGGTGTAGTTCCTGACACTTCAGCGGTACTCAAGGGATGGTCAAGACTAATCCCTAATTCGCCTCAAGCGGTCGAGGGTGTATTTCTCGAAAATCAAGTGAGAGAGCAGAGGAACTATGTGGTATGTATGTTTATATAGTAACAAAGTACCGTTTGAAGTATTTGTTGAGAATCGAGTAAGAAGGTACTGGGGCCCAAGTCTATTAATGCGTTTTAGCATAACCGCGGTTTAATATCAGATCAGTAATAATGTGAAGTTGGTAGTGCATTAGCAAGAGTTAAATTTCGCCAATCATATAAAAAATTACAAATTACGCTTTAAAATTGGGGGAATTTGTCACTTTTGCTAATCCACTACCAATTTCACATTATTACTGATCTGATATTGAACCGATATTATGCAAAAAGCTAAATTGACTTGATCCATTGTATGTTTGTTTATATAGTTATAAGAAAGAACCGCTGGAATAAATTTTAAGTTGAGAATTTAGAAGAGCCCATATTTTTAATATTGTTTCACTTGGGGTACGGTAGTTAATAGTTACGATGAATAAATTAAAGTAATTACTTCGGAAGCTGTCTTGTACACATACCTACCTATATATCTATTAAGATTCCAATTACCCCGCAAATTGAGTAATCGCGTTTTTGATTACTGTTCGAGCGACGGTGACAAAAAGTTCTTATTGTGTCAATTTAACTTCTAATCACTTTTTAAATACGTTAGCGGCTGCAGGGACGCCGGCTGACTGGCTGATCAACGAATAAATTTACATCTATTAGCAAATACTACCTTGGACTCAATTCTCCTACTTTCAGATAGACGAAAACAGTGCAGTATTTGCAAAGATTGAAAATATTGAACTCTTTTAAGATACGCTTATAGGAACAGAATTAATTAACATGAATCTTCTTCTCTCTCTCTTCTTCTCTCTCTCTTCTTCTCAACCACTCTCGACCAGTGTATTGGTGTCGGCCTCCTTCAGTTTGCGCCACTCAACACGGTTCTGGGCCACGTGCATCCAGTTTGACCCTCCTATCTTTTGGATGTCGTCCTTCCATCTCATCTGTGGTCTTCCTCTGGGCCGCTTTTCCCCCCAAGGTCATAACATGAATCTAATTAGTCTTAATATTCATCATAATTTAAAAAACGTCCAAGTTCTATTACAGACCAAACCTTAATTAGAAATTAAAATAAATGGATTTAGCTTTTTTCAATATTTTTTGTAAGCATGAGAAACTTATGACACATGAGCGACAGGTGAGGAATAACTATTTTATGTAGTGTCAGTATGACCCTGTTTAAATTGTCTGCCACTAAAAATCAGAACCAAAGAGAAAGAGAATGATAAGAGATTAATTAGAAAATTATAGAATGGTGTAGGTTCTGGTAGCACACATATAAATATGAAGATAATTCTAACATGACCACACACCACATTGTGGTTCTTGTTGTTTTTATAGATAACAGTTACGAGAATCGAACCTTTATTTTCTTCTCCCCTAGAATACGGAGGGGAGCGAAATTGATTTTGAACTCATACGGTTATTGAAGAAAAGGAAATTATGTATCCGTAATAACCAAATTTAACTAAGTGCTTTGACCTATATTTGAAATTGCAATAGTTTTAATGGTCAATTTACTCTTCTAATATGTTAATGTTGTACGCAAGATAAACAACTGTACAGGTGAAATTAATTAGAAAGCGTACGAGTTAATCCAAAACTTATAAATCGTTTAATAAATAAAAATTAATAAAAGATATATAAATCACATTTTAGTGGGAACGAAGGAACGTAAGCAATTAAATATTTCCAGTATCTCTGGAATGATACAAACATAAAATATGATAGCTTAACGAATACCTATCTTAGCATCTGTTCCGACGATCTTGAAACGAGGTGAAAATGAATACTTCTCCAAAATATTTACAAGCCAAAGCAAGCATGCTTGATGCTGGTTTAATACAAATCCAATTTATTATTATTTAACAAAACGCCGTGAAATGCCTGAGGTACAATGGGCGCATTCCACTGTTATTAAACCGAGGCAAGCTGCAAATATAATAAAGCTCCTTGTTCATGACCCTTATTGCGACGGCATAGTGCCTAAATTGTCAAGTACCTCACAAAGCACGTTGCAGTGCGAACAAAAGAAGCACTGAAGCATCAATTGATAATTTATATTGTTTTATTATAAGCTTGTTATCTCAGTTGAACACTGTTGAGCTGAAATTGTTGTGAATAGCTACTGTTTAGGCGAGTCGAAAATTAGCTATTCTGTACTCGGATGATCATAGATATCGGATTGGGGGCGGAACCTAAGGAAATCGGGATAAAAGGAATGAATAATTAATTTCATGATGAGCTGATAATATTATAAGAAGATATTTTATTTTAGGGACAACACAATATTTTTTTCCCGTAAAAAGCAATCCACGCATGTTTAGTTTCTATTATCTCACATTACACAAAACTCTACCGCGTCATTTTAATATGGTTCTTCTACTTTTATATAAAAAAAGGTAGAACGATCGTATACGTATCTATAGATCTATAAATACGAAAACGTCAATAATAATCAATATACCAAAAAAGTCTACGCTGTTAATCAAATGAAAAAGTTCACTGCCAACAAAAAAGGTTGATTAATTCAATACGTACAGGCCATAACACCGCATCTCTCCGATGGTGATTGCCTTTGTTTCAGTATGTAACAAAGAAAAGTTGGTCACGATTTAATAAAAAAGACTCTTTCAGTTAAATGTTCCGTTCGCTTATGACTGAGAAAGTTCTTTAACTAGCCGAAAGTTTCTCTAACGTCGTGTGCGACTGCTAATATTATGCAATAAATTCTGCTTCGATGCTTTTTCTAATAGAATCGCTAAGTTGGTGAAATATTTTTCAACTTTGCCGTCGCTTTCCAACCACGCTCTATTCTGGTCACGAAGCAGAACTGAATCCAAACGATTATATTTTTGTCTCACTGATATCGGAAACAATTTATTTACTTGCGATGTATTGCTCTTTAAAGAAACGAAGATCAATTATCGATCAATCTAACCGTTAACTTTTTCAGAAAAAATATGTTTCAGTTGTACTCAATGTATCAGAATAGTTATTTAACTGTGTACATATAAGTGTTATAAATGCATGAAACCAAGCACACCCATGCTCATACATAGTTCATAACAAAAGTTTAACAATCAAATATATTGTACAGTAATAATTACAGTACTTTTAATATTTAATTGTACTCTTATATTTATTTTAGCAACACACCCCTTTGAATTTGAATGAGAATGTAGGTCATAATTACACATTACATTCAAAGAATCCTTTCACAACAATTATTCCATTGTTGCTGTTTATTCGTCAAATGAGAAGAGTAAATTATATTCTTTGAACAGTTGTATGTTAAATAACATAATGTAGGACAGTTTATCTGTATGTGTTAAATAAATCGCAACCTATTCAGATTAAGTTGAATTGAGATTTCTAGTTTTTAACAAGGTCAACATATTAAATAATAAACAATTTTCAGGTACTGTTCTTTCGTTTTCTGGATTCATTTATCGATTTAACTAAGTCACTTAATATAACTATAAATTTACGTACTACATTTACAGATATAGTTCAACTGTTGAATGGTTAAACGTTATTCGAAAATATTCCTTCAAACCAGGTATTCTGTTTATACATCTGTATATATCTTATATCTTACGCACATCACACATAAGCCTTGAACTAAAAAACAACCTAAATATTTTTCGCAATAGGAAAACTTAACCTTTACAATCTGCTTATGCAGGCTCTTAGATATATTTACGCTTCACTGCTTGCAAATTTAATGTTGCCTTCAGTGATTATGCAAATAAGTCACTTTAGTAGAATTACTCAGGTTAAATGTTAGAATTAGCGATGTTCACTGTTAAATATTCAATTGCTCAGTGATTACGTCGTTGTAGCTCGTGTCTGATAGTAACTTGTGTGGGAGAGGTAATTACTGCGATAGCTAATTAGGCTGATACTGCGGGAAGAACTATGAGGTTATTAGATATAGGATAATTTATATAAAGTATGTGTTCTACGGTATTTGTGTTTTATACGTCCTTTTCGCCCATTTGTGTTGGGAAAAATTAGATTGACTTAAATTGTAATAAAAGAAAACTAGGATAATATGATAATTTAATTACTCTAACTTAAATTATATATCTTTATTTGTCTCACATCACACAATAACATTTATGGCTTTATTAAATCATGTGTTGGTCCTGTAAGAAGGATTTTCACCTGCATCATGTAAAAACATGCATTTTTTTAACTAGTACGAGTAAATGGTATCCTATCATACTCTTAGTGTACAAGCTAAACCCGAGCACTAAGTAAGTTACCTAGCCAATCGATAGGTCATAGATAAAGTTAAGTAAATAGTATGGCACGATGACCGTCTATTAAATATTACATAGACGACAGCGTCCATCATTTGCGTAACTCGTTTTATTCCAAAGCAAATGGAAGTTTACTACGAAAAGATAAATATTTACTGATTCACTCCTTATAATCTATTTGAAAATGAAATTCATGTTTAGTAAAATACAGGTCAGTAGCGAAAGTAAATTTGTGACATCGAATTCGTTTTTTATTGAAAATAACGAATCATTATAATCCCAAATGGATAAGGAACATTTCACAATGGGCTGGGCACGTTCCCATGATTGATTCTGTGTATTAAAGAAATTCTCAATTAGTTATTAAACTTTTAATTAGAATATTATTCTGGTTTACACTTCTTCAACATCACTAGTTGTTGTTTAAAATTTTATATAGATTATTCAACATTCCTTATTGTTCTAATAGATAGATCTTCATCATTAAAATTTATTAAATTCAGTTCAGGTTCCCTTTATAACATGTAAAGAGGTTTAAATCGCAACTTAACTATATTGTCTATACCCTGATAAATTCCACTTAATCCAGACATATTTTTTCATAGCAAACCCAATCCTTACTAGTTTGTTTCCTTAATCAGAATAGTTAAGGCTTCCTTCAAAGAGAACTTTGACCCTCGTTCGTTATAAGACAAGACAAGCAGAGTCAAGGGAGATCGAGTTAAAGGCCGATTGCTCAAGAATAATTGGAACGTCTTCTGTTTGTGGTTGCGTTCCCCTACCGTAGAGTAGACGTTGAATTAATTCAAGTCCGAGTGATGTAAGGGTTAGCTTTGTTACTTTCTTCTCGAGATTGTTCTAGTTGGTTCTACGTTTGACCAATGAAAAATGTATAATGACAAGTAAATAATTCGTGTGACAAAGTATAATTCAAAGTAGTAAAGACCTGCATACATCTACGTATAGAACAATTAATAAGTATGATTTTTGGAAGAAAAAGACATGGTAATGCTCTTGCTCTTTTTACAGGCTCGATTGTTCATTTATGATATTAGAGCAGTAGTTTAAAGACCATATTGATAATTTTTTTCAAGATATTCCACACTAGTAACAGTTCCTTTTTACTTTCAACAAATTAAGATGAAAATGACCAACGAAGAAACTAGCCAATGCAAATACTATATTCAATTTCCTGCACACATGTGCTAGGACCCTCGTCTCCTAACAAAACAGTATTCAAGGTATCACTCGTATTCCTACGAAGTCTGTTCCGATGCAAAGTAACATTCCTCCTTTATGACGGAGGAAATTGAACTGTAAGCGTTGACGAGCCCATCAGTGTTGCGAATACCCATACACAGAATCTTTATCGATAAAAAGTAAATAAAAACACTCGCGAGAGCGCGGATTTGAGAGAAATTGAATCTCGAGCTCCTGCAGATGTTATTGTTATCGTTTGACTTAGGAGGCAAATGCTGTATCGCCGAGTACTTTGGAAAGATATCATAAACAACAATGAAGCTCAATATGAGGGTGCGAAGGAAAATGGATGATTTCAGGTATCGCTTTTTGTAAAATCAACATTCTGGCTCTTTATAGTTCACCTTTATTATTACGTAGTATCTTTTAAAAAATATTTAATATAGTAACATATGCCTGTATCTGATATATTATGTTATTTAATAGTAACAGTCTGTAGATGTGGCAGAATTTTAATGCAAAAATCTATTTTGTCAAAATAAGCATAAAGTTTATCATCAAATAGTAATTTGCTGGCAAGTAATTTTGTTACAATAGTTATTCCAATGGTTGGGTTAGGTCAACCTTTTACAATTTCTGTCATTCATTTTAACTTTCATCCACATCCTAAGTCATTGTGAAATTAGCCGATGCGCAAAATCTATAATGTCATCCAAATCTACCTGATATGCATTTAATAAAGTTTGTACTTGGAGTGCAGCCAGTGCGAGTGTTTTAATGGCATTTAATAATTGTTTCACATTATGGACTCTCTCCAATCACGCTTTAGAATACACAAAACGTTTCACCATTTTGTTAATATTTGAAAATGGAACCGCGGAAACATGGCATCGTTCCAAACTAGTTAACAACGCTATCGGGTTAGGCAATAAATAAGCGCAGCGGAAAATTATGCTGCGCCATTACATTACCCACCACACATATGTATGTGCATCCTCGTTATCATTTTAATGGTATTTTGTGAAAAACGTATCAAGGGATTTTTTCGTGTAATTGCGCATTTAGTACGTATTTGCTTTCGTTGAATAGTGAAAGAAAAAATCTTGTAAAAGGCTGCACGTTTTAGAAAAAAAAGTTTTTTTTAATTTATTACACAGAAATCGTAAATGGACTGTGCCGAATGTGTTTAAAAGAAAATTTAATGATCGATGACTTCTTTAAACAGAAGAAATTTTAATTATATAACACGAATAATACATAATAATCATATTGTAACATTTTACACCACAATATCTTACTGGCGAATAAATTGCATCCAAATTTACTCACGCCAAGCCCTATTCAAGGTAGTGTACCGTTTAAAAAGTCCAAAGCAAACACCTCCTCCAAACATTGAGTATGCAAAGTAGTGTAAAAAGAAAGAGGCCCAAATGAAGTGGCTTCGCCGAGAGGCTTAATCTCAACGAGTGTGTGTAAACAGCCTGAAAACGAGGAGTGTCATGATGTTAATTAGACAGACACTGCGGCGGCACAGTGTAGCGTTTTTGTCGTGGTGCAGTTGGTTACTATATAGTCGTATAAAATGCCTTGGAATACAATATTGTTGGGATCCGTGATCAAACGTGAAAATAGACTCTTAGGATAGCAAAGTAATGTGCTTGTATGATTTTATTGTATGTCATGGTCCAAAATCTTTAATTCAACAAATTAACCTATTCTTATACCACAAGTATGCATTGTAACGTTGCCTTAAAATCATGCTTTATCAATTAGTTTAGCGCAAATATTCCATACGAATTGGGAGGTTGTATAAAAACCTATAATATTTCTATCTAGTTAATACCATGTATGTAGCTTTAATTACCTATTCAAATTATATTTATAAATCTAATGATTTTGTTTAAGTACAATCACCACAGATAAAGTTATACCGCAAAGTATTAACATTATTTTTTCTTAAATATATTCTATACGAGTAGTATTGGCAAATTCAATACACGGGATATGTACTGTAATGACGTAGCTAGTAAACATTAGAACCTACTGTTTCTCTCCAACTTTTCTACACTATGTCGCAAAGGATGTCTGGGGCGACGCCTGAGCCTCTTGAATCCTTAATCGGCTACCCTTTCCTTTTGCGAAGTCACCGAGACGCTTTTTACGAATCCTTTAAGACATTGAGACTAATTAGGGTTGCTTTCTGTTGCTTGTTTAGTATGCTACTGATGAAACCAGTTTTGTAAGGAAAAAAGATAAATCAAAAGGACTTATTTAGCAAACTTGATAACTGTGTATATACGTATAAGCATAGAAACTTCCGATTCTTATAATCTACCATCGTCATTTGTTTTGTTAAAAGTCTTATTGTAGTAATAGTAAGGCCATTAATAATAGAATAATATGCTTTGTTGTTACTCATAGTAGATTCAAATCAAAATAACTAATTTCTGAACATCTTATTATGTTTATTTCTGCCTATTAGCCCTGTGATCCTTAAGTATCTTCATTATTGTAAATACCTCCACATATGAAGGTAAGTAAAACATTTCCCTTTTTCTTCATAACAACGTTACTACCAATGATATGTACATGGGCTCTCCATAAGGTAGAACATATTATCCCCTTTGAAAAGTCGAGAATGGCTTCTCCCTTATTCAGACGAGTGACCATTCAATTCGGACTGAATGCGAAGCCAGCCAGTTTTAAATATTACATGTGCGGTCAAGCATAAAATCTACAAAGAAAATGTATTACCCATCTTTTATTGGTTTTCACCCTCCATTTCTCAGGGCATGCATACGACTTTATTATATAATTTCGTCTATAAGTTTTGGGTGAAGCGTTTCTGTGAGTTACTGCTTATTTAATGTGCGTAGATGTTATTTATGCTAAGGGTATTAAGGTATATCTCATGTTTAAGAATATATCTAAAAATTGCAAAATTCATAGTCAAATATAAAAATTTTCATTAAATACTAACAAATTTTAAGTAGCTTTTTGATAGTATCTTTTAATAATTAAGTTTTCAAATCTAGTTTCAAAATGGTCCAAAATTACACTTTTAACCAAGGTTGATTGTTAAATAGGTGGCAATATGTAATTGCAACACTTCTCTTAGCAAAAGTGACTCAAAAGTTTCATGTGACAAGATGCTGACTAAATACAGTATCTGATACGTAAATAGCATCACAAAGATCAAAGGTGTAAAGACCCTCAATAAAGACTTCTTAAACATTTCAATGATAATAGCAGGATATCATTTGGTTCATAATTAGCACTTGTTAAGAATGTCTCAACCCTTTTTCTTTAGATGTCAAGGGTCTTTTTCATCGTGAAGACTGACTTAAAAGGGGGCCTTCTAATTGAAATAAATATTTGCGCTTCAAATTTTCTTTTGTACCTTACTTGTTTATCTCACAATTAACTGTGAAATCCGCTTATGGAGCGCGAATTTGCACACTTGAATCATTTTGAAGATAATCTGACAGCTTTGTTTCTGCTCAGATCAAGTTCTCAAATCTCGTCTTCTGCATCATATTAAACACGTATTTTAAATTATTTTAAATATATTAATTAGTTTAATTATTATCGTTCCTTCATAACACGATGACTCATTAAGGAATTAATATTTTATTGATTATTAAAGCATTGAATACATATTACGTAAATAACAATGTACTTTTATATATACATATTATTATCAACCACAATGTAAACAATATTTACTTATACATTCTATTCTTTTATGGATATCGTAAATAAACCAACCTTAGGAATAAACCTAATAAAAAAGACTCCATTCTCAGTACAGTCGAACCGTATACGAGAATCTATCAGCACATTAAAGCACAATTCTATTTATTCTCATGCTTACCGAGTGAAGCAATCGAATGTCGTCTAATGGCAGAGTACAATTGAAAGTGCATTGCGGAAAATCGAGCTATAAGTATGCATGACATACCCCGGGGTAGCTGATGCTTTCGAGAGATGTCTGCGGAGCATCTAGCCAATACCATTAGTACAGCACTTAGGTTCATTTCTAATACGAATCCCCGCCAGACAATATTTGTTTGTTTCGGGATTGCATTTGTTTTGTCCGGGATAGTTTGATGTTATTGTTATGCTATGTCGATAGGATACCTTTGAATTTGAACGGGGAAAACTATAATTTGATTTGGTGCTATTTGATTATTCGAACACGCACCGTTCGAATAATTAAATGTCAGTTGTTTTAGCAAAGAGTGGAATTGGTGTACCTATACGCGACTTAATTAGGAGAATCGGATATAAGCAACACCAGTAGAGGTATAGAAAAGGTATATAATTGAAACTTTTCTATATCCCTTTCTTTAATAAAATAATCTTTATATAACTTATCCCTATATTCAATAGACATGTAGTAGAAGCTTTCAACTATTGAGCATGTTTTCCTGCATTGTATCCTGCTGTATGTCGGCAAAAATACTAGGCGAGCATACGTTGTAAAGCGATATTGCTACTCGTGTTAGCGCAAGTGCGCAGAATGACCGTGGGCCACTCTTTATGATTGTTTGAGTGCACTTCAGACGTTATGCTCTAATTTATAACATTAATACTGGGCGAAACGGACCTCATGATTGCGGGATGTTCTGCTAGTGTGGCTGTGCTCCTAGTATATGAGGCACTTAGGGACATTTGGCTTCGTATGACGTCACGTTTGGGTGTCTTTTTCACTTACAGTAAAACCCTTGTACCAAGGTTCTGTGGGACTTGAATAGAATGTAACAAGTTACTGTTTTATTTAATATTGTTGGAGTTAAATGGTGGATTATTTCCGCAATTATTAAAGGAGTGTTACAAGAATTCTTATTCGTAATTTATTTACAAATTTACAATAATTGTGTTACTTGTATAATTACTATATTTGTAGATATACAAACATTCAACTAGCTAATGTATGTACCTGAGTTATTTATATTGTTGTAACTGCAATTTACAAAACGCTATAGCTTAAAGAACACGTTTGAGTCGAATAGAAAGAGCTTCATTAAAACAAGAGAATAATTTAAAGCGAATTCGTAGTACCTACGTTGAATACTTTTTAGTTTCGCGAAGCTTAAAAAAGTTTTTCGCTGAAAAAGGCTGCTTCTTTGGAACTCCTTTTAAAAGTAATATAAATAATTGGTATTCAATACTCTAATAGACCTGTTCCTAAATTAGTCAATGCATTTTCTATTTAATTACATTTTACTTGTTTTTGTTAATATAGTGTATTGATTTTTAGAGTAAAAGTTTCAGTTTCGAAATTGACTTATAAAATTAACAATCTATATACAGAAAGAATAATTTTGGGATCATTCCAACCATATAAGTAATTTAACTACATAGTGACAACGATGTCATAATTATTTAACAACGGTATGGTAACAGTTTTTTTACTTTATTCTTATCCCTAATGATAACAGAAGAAAACCAATATGTTATATACCCTGACAATACTTCTATTGAAAAACGTTGCATCTACCGAACCGTTATAGGGTAGTCAAAGGGTTTTCTATAAGTATTCTATTGAGTTAATCACCCTAATAAACCTTCTTTTCTTTTGTCAGTAACTTCAGAGATCAGAATCAAAGACCACAGATCTACATTTGTCTAGATCCTGATAAACCACTTTCGCTTGATTTACTTCCATAAACTCCTGATGGTTGTAGGTACTTTTAATGTTACCCTTTATCAATATATACTTTCGTTAAAGTTAGAATTACCCGTTACTGCCACGTGTCTATGAGGAAGTGCATGAGTGTCAATGAAGCGAAAGTGCTTTTTTAGGATCGGAATAGAACGGGATCCAGCTTTGCCTACCCCAATGTGGGAATACGAGCTTACTATATAATACATATTATGTAAGAATGTACATAAGTTTGTTGACGTACATGTTAGGTATCCAGTTTTGAACGTGACAGGTGCAACAATGAAAAATTCAATGTGCGAAGATGGACGTGCAGCATTCCCTCGCTGGGGATTCCACTGATTGCATTTCAGTGGACAGGTGGCGCCATACGATGTGATCACTTGATTGTTTTCGACTACCAAAGAGCTTCACTCTGACTGCAATTGTTTTGGCACAGGGTTGCTTCGACGCGTCTGTTTTAGTTAAAAGATTAGAATGGAATTGTATTGGGTTTGACTGAATTGTTATTTTCAATAAGGAGATTCTCTGTGCTATTCATTGTTGACTGTTTAAAACTATATTGTACACAATTATTTTATAAAATAGTATAAAATATATATATTAAAAATAGTATATTGAAGATATATTTTGAGCTTATTGGGGCAATAGATTCCATTTATTCATCCCTTGTTTAGCTTTTTTGCAGCATGTCGTGGCACTTAATATGGCAGTATGTTGGTATATTGATTTGTAGTAAAACTGATAATAATGCAATTCTGAGATAAACACACGAACTTACAAACATTGAATAATGTAATGTTACTACGCTACATATACTACTACATAACACGCAAAAACAATATGTTTATACTTACCTTTTATAACACCTGAACTATTTAGAAAATGTTTGCCCATCATATTGGAATACTTACTAACCTGCCGACATACTGTTATATTTGACCTTTTCCAATACCAGGATTATTCTAAACATGCGAGTCCATCATATTGAAATAACTGACCTTTCAGTTAACATACCTTCACAAACAATACTAAATATCTATAAACAAACAGTATTAAATCCGTAGCATTTGTTACAGCGACCCTAGAGAGAGTAAATTCGAGAAATGCCCTGAATAACACAAATAATGCGTCTGAAATCTTGTCCAACTGTTTGACATACCGAATGCTCTGCAACCCCCAGCAGACGGGATCTGTGGCTTTCCAGGAATGCCAAATCGAGCATCTAGCTAAACTAAATAAAGTATAGCTGAGAATAAGTTATTGACTATGAAGTACAAGAATACGCTTTAATTCATTCTTCGATATTCCTTTTAATTGTAATTGTAAGTTAGTGCATTGAAATGATTTTTTTTTCATATAAGTACCTTAGATTACTTACATCTATGTACATTCATATTACTAGTAATATTTCTGTACAAAAATCATACTTTTAACTTAAATCACCTACAGATAAAAATCTTTTAATAAAAAAGGCTTCTTATACAACTTTTTCACAACAATCAGTGTGGTATTCGTAAAAGCTTTCAAGCTATAAATCTGAAGCATTACCTATCTCCCCAGTTATTATTTTTTAAAACATCGTATTTTTCTTAGCACTTAACAGTAAGCATTAGATATAAAGGTTGAGCTGCATTTGAAACCTTTATTACCATTCGGGCGCTTTAAGCGATTCGTAAATTTTTTTATATAACTCTTCAGTGAATATGTTTATTTGGTTTGATACCTTGGTCTTCTTATTTTTCCCAGTTTTAATATTCAGTAAAGAAATAGTTACGATTTAAAGTTTATTATGATTATTTTTATAAATGAACAACAACAACAAGCGAAACATTTTTTTAATAGATTTTCTATTAGATGTGCTTTACTATTAATAGCATCACATATTGGTATAATTTTAATGTCATCTTAATTGCTATGTCTTATTGCTATGTCATATTAATTGTCATTTTGTTTCAAATGAAGTAGTATTCATATAGTACATACTTATGTAGCTACTTTGAAGACATATATTTTCTTACCCACTTTTATCATTTGTCCACCATCAACCCCTCGTACCTAAGCTCTAGCGGCAGATATTAAGCACTTTATCAAATTCCCAGTCTAGCATGGACTTGTATTAAATACATTTCTTAAATGAAATTCATAACTTTAAATATCGCATAACAAAAGTGATCAATTTCCAGAGAGCCCTTACATTCAAAAGTGGTCTTGCGAATTGAAAGAGAAGCCTGGTTCCACACAGAGTGAGAAAATAAAAACATTTCAACTCGTTTATTTGAGTTCAGACAACGCAGCGGGGTTGTTTGTTATTGTTATGTCGTTTTCACTGCTGTATTGCGATCATAAATAGCGAAGACGTATGTCTGGGGTGCAAAGAAAACATTTAAGCGAGTAAAACGAACCTTAGTGGGAATGCAAGTGGTTGTATGGTACAGCCGACGACATGGTAGCAGATATATTAGACACAATATATCTTATAAGGTGTGTGTAATATATAATTAATATGGGTTCAATGGCAAAGACATTTAGTATATAAATAGTGTTTTATGTTTTTTGGATGTATTTGTTTGATACTATAAATATATTTCAACCTCCAATACTTGATTAGACAAGTATTTATTTTACAAATGAAATTAATGTCAAACTGAAATGTTTTTATTCAACATAAGTACAGTACATTCATATAAAGTCAAACTGTGACAAAATGTGATAAAAATAATTGCTTTAACATAAAAAAACCTATCACAAAAGAGTCAATTCTAATAAATTGATCT
The DNA here is from genome assembly GCA_030578115.1 of Leucoptera coffeella. Lineage (NCBI taxonomy): Eukaryota > Metazoa > Arthropoda > Insecta > Lepidoptera > Lyonetiidae > Leucoptera > Leucoptera coffeella. The sequence goes on from JAMBLF010000472.1 coordinate 160,456, forward strand.
AAATACTATGAACTAAATACTCACTCACATGATATTAACAATGTTTATTACGTGAAAAGAGTACTTTAATGCGTTTCAATTTATACACATTCACGTCCAACACTCACTAAAACATTTTCTCTTACTAAAGCAAAGATACTATCACTAACATTTTTATGTACCTAACAAAAAGCAAACATAAAACCATTAATGTTAATAAAAATATGGCTGTGCTGCTAATATTATAAAAGGTTTCGACACTAGAATTTCGTCTGTGAAAGCTTTCTATGACGCCCTGTCTGTTTTCAAAGTAAAACACAAAGTTATCTGAGAAATAAAGGGTACCCTTAGAATGGACAGCACTTTTAAAACTTTAAGTACTAAAGTACCTTTATTGATTCTTCTAACTGTATATTTTGTACTTTTTTCTTAACAAACAAATCAACAGCTAGCCATTTTGCGACATGAATGCACCACATTTGTACTTTTAGAAATGGAAATATTATTTTTTATTGCGAACTTGTTAAGTTGATATTCTATGCATGAAAGTTTCAACAACTGTGGTAGAAAATATAGTTCAACCTTTGCTTCTTATACGTGTTATTCGCTCTAAAGACTCGAATCGTACCCAAATTGTTTGTATAATTAATCTAAATAGTGATCAGTGTGATTATAATGATCAGAAATGAGGCAATCTATATAAAAAAGCAATAAACACTTTTAAAATAGTCCTACAGAGCTCGTTCAGAACGTGATTAAGGACTATTAAAGAGCCCATTCTAGATATTGTTACAAAACAAATAGTAGTTTGGAAAAACTATAAATGTTATCTCACACTTTCGTAGACATATGTCTATGAGCAATCTCCGTGACAGATATAGTGTGATCAATCATAATAAAAACTGAAAACGCTGATCATTAAACTGAATTATAACTACGGAATGAATTATTTAACGATTCTTAGAATAGTTTCGGTTTCGTTGTTAACTTTTGTGGGGAATATTTTAATGGAATATCGCTCACGAATTTCACGAAGGATAATCTGTTTCTGAGAATTTTTCGCCGCCCCCACAAACCATCGACTTGGTATTTGTATGTTGCGAACGTAATTTTGCTATCAACCGTTCGGGTAATAGAAAATTGACTTCGTAGAATTAATTCACGTCTCTTTCAGCGAATTATTTATACGTATCTACATCACATCGTGCTATAAATATTACTCAATCAAATTGATGAGTTGTAACTATCGTGTAAGATAATTTATATCTACTTTTTTCATAAATTTACTGCTGTGCATAAGACATCAAATTCATAGGCATTTGTACTCTATGATCCAAGTGTCCATCTCCGAAATTGGAGACCAGTATATTTCGATTTTCAGTTGAAATAAAAACCTATACTTAACAGAATCTTGATTATATCCATGTACTCGTAGATGCCCGTGATCTCCACCTACCTTCTATTGGAAAATGGACTAGTAGGTATGTATGTTTATTAATTTAAGGGCATAACTTCAAAGGTTGAGCAAGGTTTGAACCAAGCCCTTATTCAGTTATAGAACTAATTTCGTTTTCGGTTGAAGTGACGTGTGACTGTGCAGAAACATAAATAAACAGTATTGATTGTATCGGGGCAGACATGGTCTGTTCATTTATTCAATATCTTTAAAAAGGTTGCCGTTTTCAATTCTTGACTTTGAAATTCAACAAATTTTGTCGAGTCATGAGGGCATTGACTGTAAAAAAGCACTTTAGGACTAAAAGTCGACAGTAAGTACTTAATAGTGTTATGTTAATAACGTCTTAGCAAAATAATGTTTCATTTAACACATAAGATCCATCCAAAATCACGCCACTTTAAGGATACATCAATAAAAAAAAAATATGCAACAAATTTAACATTTTTATACTTGGATATATAACAAAGTTACTGCGTTGCTCGAAACTGCACTAATGCTACACATAATGCAATTGACAAATACATGTCTGAAAACGCAAATCTTATCATGCACTGTTAATTCTCGCTTGTACCAAATAAATCAAAATATTAATATCGAAAAGTAATAAGCTCTAGCAAGGTAATAAAGATACAATCAACGACTGGGGTATATGCTCGTACCTATAAATTCAACTACAAAGAACATGAAACCCTGAGGAGATTTACAAAGCTTTTGTGATAAAATCGCATCGTTTGACACAACCTACGTATGTTTTCAATCCTGTTAGCTTTGTTATGAAGAGAATAAATAACTTGATATGTCATTGATTTTAGAATTAACTATATACAAGTACTTAAGTGTATTGATGTACATATATAGAATAAAAACAATGTGACAAAACTGGTTGAAAGATGTACTTTATAAAGAGAAAGTGACATATGTATAAGGTAGGTATAATATATTTAATTGTTCTATTATCTACTTTACTGACTATTTAATAAAATTTAAAGTCAAAGGAGCAAACTACTTTAAAACATATACGTGTAGGTATGTCTATCGAGGTAATTTGAGTAATATATACAACATTTCAACAATTCTTACATAATATTTGAAGAGATCTCTTTGAAACAAAAATCGTACCACAGCACTAACTACTACTTACTAAATATAAATACGCAAACAACATTAAATAAACTACATCACCGTTCATAGATCAAACTCAAAGGAGCTAATGATATAGAAAAGCATTCAACAACATCAGAAGAACTAAAATTAGATGAGCTTCCATTTCTTGAACTGTAAAGGAAATGGCGGTTCAACTTATGTGGTTGTGAGAAATGATATTTAAAGTGTAGGCTTCACTGCCATTTTCGTTAGACTAGGCGCCCTCCAGTGCAGTCAGCGCGGGTAATGGCCTCGAACTCACCTGGGTATCGATTCCCCTACGACTGGCATTTTCGGTCATTACTGTATATCGTTAGTTTGATACAAAATGTTATTACTCCAATATCATATTGACTTGTGCTTAACATAATAATTTCGAATAATGCTTGTCTTGAATGAAATTTTGTATCGTTCAACATTATAGTTATAAAAGTGATTGTGGAGAATAAATTGAATTAAAGTTTGCAAATCAAGGGTGCAATATTCTTTAGTCAACCTATACAACATCTATAGAATAAATTGGAAGCATTGAAATTATAGACAAAATGGACCAAATAAATATCTAAATATGTAAAATAAAGATTCATACATATTTATCAGGCCTGTATCCCTACAGAGAGGAAGGTAGAAATCACGGATACACACTTTCAAAACTAGAAATATATTAGACAAACCTTTAGTTCCAACATAAGCTTCACTAATGTAGGGAAATCAAGGCACCGAAACACATTAAATGTCACTAGTCGTCTTTTACGTCTGTCTAGTGTGAAAGCCCTGCATTTTTCTCTAATGATCGCGCCGTTTGCAGCAGTAATTTATAGCGCCAAACAACCTGATACCTCTCCACTTGAAGTAAATTAACTGCTGTTAAATGAGACCCTTGGAAATATATCTGACTTTTCTGCGGTCTTGGAAAGAAGCTAATTTTCCAAGTTTAGTTTTTCTGCAACTAGGGGTAGTGGAAATTATCTACACGAAGGCTGGGCTGGAATTCGACCGTGGAATGGGCGAAAATGGAAAGTGTCACGAACAGCGTTTGGCATTCAGGCACCGGGCTATCGATGTGGCAGACGCCATCTGTTTATTTATTTACGCATCCGAATGCCTATTGAAACACTGCAGCACTCTATGCTAAGTTCGTATCTCACTTTTGCATAGAAATATTAAACATATAATTCACTGTACTTTCGTAGTGCAAGCAATTATAGAACCATTAAGTCATAAATATTACAGCAAATCACTCTGAAATCGATTACCAAATATCACATTACGTTCGATACTACGAATGTTCAATATAAATTAGTTTTAAAGTAGCCAAGTTTAATGCCTTTTAAACTAGCTACTGACTTAACTAACTGTACCGTGGTACGGTAGAACGAAAATATAACCCTAACTAGCTGCCGTCCTTCCCAGCATATCGTAGGAGGCGACTAAGGGACAAGGGATAAATAGCGTCTCTTGAGAAACCCCTAGCAACTAGTCACCAATGTTCCATATGACTTCACAACTCTAATATTCATGCTAATAAGCGACCAAGAAATATATTTCATATCAGCATTGTTCTGTCCAGCTCGAAAGATACTAAAGGAAGTGAATGTATATAAATATATGTACTGACTTAAACAAAAGGACTTGCATTAATAACACATGTGAAACACTGCAGAGTTCGCAGTAATTTCATTTTCGCTAAAGGTATCTATTTAATCTACCTGAGTAAGTAATCTCCTATATTCACTCGAGCATATCACTTCCGAAGGCGCCTCAATAGTGTTCATCCAGATTTATGACGTTTCACCGAACAAAGTGTCCGTACAATAAACACAAAGAAATCTCCGTTGGAGGCCACTCGCGCAGTCCCGATTACAGGATTACACACGTCCAGCGAACCAATCGCTTACACTTTCGTTCTTCAGGAATCCTATTCTGGGTACCGAAGTGGTTCTGATGAGGTTTCGGTTATACAAATTTATACTATGGGTCACGGGTTACCTGGATAATAAGAACGTAGCGTGAGTAGAGAATAAGTCTGTAATAAAATAAGTTTTTTTAGGATAGGTATAGGTAAAAACATGAATGTCTTTTAGCCTACCACGTTAAAGTATTTCATCAAGGGTCATTTAAAGAATAATATTAAAATGTACAATTACCCAAAAATAAAAAAGATAGATATATAATTTAATGCAAAGGCGGTGACGGAAAAACAATGCTGCTCTGAGTTTTCCTGACTGGCAGTGTTGAGTCACCTACCCATTGCCTTTTTAATGGCACATGATTATAATAATGTATTAATTAATATTCCTTAAACATAAGATAACGTCTATTTAAAGTCTATAAACAGTTATTTATTTTATAATGAAATAAACTAAACTAAAACCATTTAAAATATGTCAGAATTGCCATGCCATGCATGCCATAATATGTATACATCATATTTGTAGGCACTACCATGTACGTAACAAGAGCGACTCAGTTCCTAGTTCCCGAATCCGGCCGCAGGTTTTGTATGAAATTAATGACCGTTTCGTGACCGAACTCACTTTCCGCTGTGGAGGGAAAGTTTATGACTCTGAGCTTGTCCCGAGCGTGAGTAATCCGTCTGAACTCGCATTTTTACACTAAAAAGGAAGTTATGTAATTTGGTAATACGATTAAGCTTAAGTGATATTGCGTTACTAATTGGTTTTATCACGTATCGCGTTATAATCTTCCCTATAAAGGTATTTTGGTAAGTGATGTATAGTTCATCTATATGTATATATAGATATGTATTGTTTCTCGCTGGTTTAGTACAACGTTGATGTGGATGTCTCAATAAAGCTATTATTATTACATTAACTACTGCAAATTCGGTTTCGTCTTGTACTAAATAAGAACTTAAATTGTTATGGGGAAATTTTCGGTTTTTGTTCCTACTATGCCAGCAACCCTTTTCTAAGCTGTTTATTAAAACTAAGAAAAAAGGGATGGTTGCCAGGATATCGCCAAAATTATCTAAAGGCATACAAAGTCTTTTTGCTACGACATTCTCGGCAATCGTTTACCGTTTAATTAACTGTGAATCACATTTCGAAACTATGACTTTATAAGTCGGTTTTCAGAGCCTCATCAAATAGATCAAAAGTGCAATAGACATCTTAGGACAGGCGCAGTCTAGACAATGAGTGCTCGTGACTTTTCCACTATTCCACGTCCCACGAGCACTTTCCACCTTTTTACCTTGCGAAGGAATATTTTATTAAATTTCGCATCAAAGTCTCAGACGTCTCAATCCATTGAAATGACAAAAATTACATTTTTATTGTCTGCTACTAGCACTCTATTGTGAACCGCAAATATCTTTCTCGAGATGAATCTTTTCACAGAAAGCGCAATCAAATGGCATTCAACGGACTACGAGTAGGTATTTCATCTAGTACACTGTCTGCAGACCTTAAGTAAAGTTGCTCTCGCTTTTCTATTAAAAGTTTTTCGAAAATTAATCTTCGTTACGTCACCAGCTTGATTGATCATTTGCTAAAAAATAAATGTAGTGTTGACTGCTTCTTAGTCGTAAAATACACTGCATTGAGTAAGCAACATTTATATTAAAATCTAAAACAGCTGTTGTATATAGCGACACCTCATATATAGGTACATCATATGGAAATTTTCTGGCTGTTTGAAGTGGTAATATAAAAATGAATAAAAATAAGTATAAGATGAACTTATGAATTGAATGACGCAGTCTTCGCGTTTATGAACTTAATTTCCGGAGCCATCCAATGCACTCGTCTGCGGTGCCCCTTAGGTTTGAATTGGAAAAATATGAACGCTCCTATACAAATCAAAATTAAAAAACCACTTGAATGATCTTCACATTTAAATTATAATACGATGAATCCGATGAGTCGCCTTGAGAATAAGACAGTTACTTATTACTAAACGGTAATTTTATACACAACACACATTGATAAATTTACATAAATCGTAAATTTATCGTGTTTTGACCCGGTCTCAGATAATTAATAAAATGAGTATAAAACGCGAGTGTTTAAAAATAACTAACACACATTGAATTATCAAAATCAAAAAAAACGCCTATATCTTATCTAGATTCTATATTATAATTATATTACTCATGAATTGATATTATAACTAAAAAGCTAACACTATTACTCGAATCTCAAAACGTCAAAAAGACATCCGCAAAAAATACTAGTACTAAACTTGATACTTCGAAAGCTGTTATTACGATATAACTCACATGTGAGCCTATAATTTAATTTCAGCCCAGACTACGTACAAGTTGCACGATATTTGACAGGCTACATTTGGCCGCACTGTCGGCGAACCTGACAGCAGTCGGAAACGAGCCGAAACAATGACCGAAGCGATACGGCGCAAACAAACGAACGCGAAACGTATAAATATTACGAGGGAACCGCCTCAATGAATGTGCTTCCTAATATGAGATTTCGTATATATTCGAATGATTGACGGTTGGTCAGATTTAATTGAAAGTCACTTTATCTACTTTTTGGTAAAGTTATTTAATTACTTGTATAGCTATACTCATTAAAACACATTTCAGCGCTTATAAACAGCATTCAACGACGTCATAACTTTGTGAGTATTGACTTATGCCTGTCTAGAGTCACGTAGATTTTGTTACATAAATATTATAGAGCATAGGTTTCCTAGCATAAATCTAACTGAACTAGGTTTCAGTAATCGAAACATTGAGTCATACATACACATTCTCAACCTTTAATCCCAAGTACACAGAACCCCGGACACATATAAGATCCCAGAACAATGAAAATTGAATTTTTAATATACTAATTGATTTTAGTCTTCCCAATTACTTACTTATTGCTTTTACTATAACAGCAGCTATCTAACGAAAGTATTTCCAGAATTTTATATCCTTCCTATTCAGGAATCACAGACAAGGCATACGTCCATCCGATCCGTTTAGTCTCCTATGCCCACCACATACAGACAGTTTAAAAGTTTGCCAAGCGTCATTTGTTGGAGTTGCCGCCGCTGATATTATGTTTGACTAGCTGGCTACAACGGAGCCATTGTCAGTTTGTCGTATGGTGTGAAACATGGGCTTTTAGGAGCTTTATTATAAAATGGTTGAAGAAGAACATCATTTATTTAAAAAAAAATATTGTTTGTGGAGTTAATAAGCGATTTTGACAATTGCACTCAGCATATCCTTTTTAGTATGTAACGTTATAATTATTATATGAACACTCACACATTAAATGACTAACAAAAGTTTTAGTTTAGTAGATGGCAATTTATTAGTGATACTTTCTTTTTATTTCCAATTTTACAATCCATATACGTAAAATGATTTACATTTACTTTATTTTCTTTACCGCAAACTGAGCCTGGAAAATCAAATTCAGCATTCAAGCAATGAACTATATAAGTTATCGTATATAACAATAAAACAAAAACAGAGAAATCTTAAAATGGCATACATTACTGTGTAGGGTAAAACTTATTTACGACGCTTTTATGACTTTGTTGACATATAAAGATAAATTCAATTATAAATTATGTAAGCAAGTTTGTATTCCGCAACTATGTAACTGAATTATGCTTCTGTGATAATATAGGTAATAATATGACGATATTGGATAAAACGAGATCGGTCACTGAACTACGCAATTTAAGAAAATATAAATAAGAGATATAATAGTAAACATATTACTTACAATTTAATTTTAGCTAAACCGACGGTAAACAATTACATTAAAAAATAATACGAATTTTCTTTCCATGCATATAGTGTATTTTGGCATTATGGATAGGAATCGGTTCACCGGTACGATGAGTATATAGTAATACGAACGTATGATAATACGCTATATTTTTGACCAATAACATAACATAACATTGAAAGTGCAATATAAACACAGAAAACTAAATCTATCAGTTTAGAGTTCCAAGAAAAATTAAACCATGTAGGCTTGAAATCGCTCCAGTAAGTCACTTGAACCACAGCACTTAATATAGCTATTTGACAGTGCCTAGTATGTACCAACTGGATACCCTGGCTTTGTATGCCTTCATACAAATGTAAGTGACCACATAACTTTCGATGTGTCTACGGCTTAGCAATGGATATGCATGTACCTAGAACTTACGCCATTATTACAATTATGTAGAAAATATGAGCAAATATTGTCGACAATAAATATTTGAATTATTTATTACTGATGGATAGTAAGGTAACCTTATCATATAAATATGATAGGGGTTTTATAATATTACACCAATTGAACTAGCCTTGCTAAGTACATTTAAGACTTCTGTTAAGGGGTGTGTTATTTAACAATTATAATATATCCATTGGACTGGACCAGACTGGAAAGCAGAAAGGGATTTATACTTAACCTTAGGATATACGTAGATACCTTATTAAGCAAGCAATAGAACTGTAAATCATTATTCGTTTTGTTTTTGCATCGCAATAGCACACAGAAGAACTACTCGCATATTTGTTTTTCTCTGTTTTATATAAGTTGTATTATGTCTTCGTGTGTGTTTTTGTAGTTGTATAATAAACGTTTTTATTATTTTCATATTATTATTCAACTTCATAGATTATTTCTGTTTCTTATAAATTACAACAAAAAAGTTCGAGTATGTGTCAAATCTAACCATAGCAGATGGTTTTACAAATTCATTTCGTGAGGTAGTTATTGTAGTCAAACATCTTAATTTTTATGATCATGTCATATAACTTTACTAATAACCATAAATCTTCGATAATTACAAGAGAGGTTATTTACAACCTCATCTTAACTATGATTAAACAAAATACAGACTGGACACGGACTTTTCAAGAATTAAATGAATTAAACTTGGATTGAACTGTAGTTTTATTAATATTGAAATAACACACATGCGCTATACAATGTCGCAGAATAGATGACAGATCTGACTTAAAAAAACCTAAGAGTGAGTTTGACCATAAGGCGCAAAATTCAAATTATATTCAACAACTTTACATTGAAGCAAGCCATTATAAACACCTTCTTTAGCAACTATAATTTTGTAAGACAAAATGAAATTTAAGTACAAAATAAAGGAAAACTTCACAGACCTGTAAATTAGACATCGCAGCTCGTAAAACCCCTTATGTTTCAAATCTTGAATTCAGCGGCTTGCAAGTAGCGCTATTGTGTTACAAAGTGGTTCCTTTCTTGACAATGTAGAGGAGCATTAACTTTGTACCTAATTATAGGATTTGGTATTGTAAACATTGCATTGGCTTGTACCTATGTTTGGTTTAAAGCCATAAAATAAAATTGATTTTTTTAAAACAATTTTCACACTATTACTACACCGAGTTAATACTTTATACACTTTTATCGTAAGTTAGTTAGAGTTATCAGAGATTTTTTAACATTCCTTACGCTTTATGATTTGTGTATACACACTCCCTTTTTAGTGGCTTGTGTTAGGTGTGAGTCACTCGAAGTCTGCGTTTCACTAGATAGACAGCATCAAACGTGATAGGTAGTGATCCGTATCGCCGTATATAGGCATGTTTTTCCTCATCGTTAACTATTGTTAATAATGTACTTAAATGAAAAAAACATTTTTAATTTCATTCATTGGTACATGCCAGAGCCGGGATTCGAACCTAGGACCTTTCTCAATAGAAGTCACTGGGCTACAGCCGCGGATTTTTTATCCGTTGATATATTATTATGTGTATATTCTGCACTTAAACATGTAAAACTAAAATATTATAAGCGTATAGTATTTATTAATTGTGTTTCTACATTGGATACCTTATAAAGCATCAAGTTGATATGAACTTCATCATCATCGCACCTCCTGAACCCAATATTTAATCACGCACCATCGCAATTAAAATTGCAAATTCACCGCGTAGAACAAGAGCGTTTAATATCTCGTAAGATTTAGAGCACAAAACATGCAATAAGTTGCGCAAGTAATTTGAGTAAATTCCTTATCACGGCGGGAGCAGAAAGCCTTTCAAATACGTATAAATAACGCTTATCGCCTATAGAACCCTGCTGAGAGCACGTTCTTACTAACATGTCTAGGAGCAATAAAGATATTGTTTTTAGCGAAATTGCATTTCGGTATGGGAACTTGTTCTATTACATTAAAGTTGGCCCGACTTTGAAGTTCCTCGCAATCTTGTGTACTAACAAGTACAAGGTAAGTACTTATTCCGCGGAGGGTTGAAGGAAAGTAGAAAACATGAAGGAGATGTTTCATTTTGGTAAATGTAATGGGAGTAAGATTCAGTATATTTTCGTTTTTTTATTTCAGAAACTTAAGTTACATATACATGGAAATATATTAGTATATTTTTGTTGCGTCATTTAATTATGCCTCTACTGTCCTTTCTATGTACGATACGAAACAATTAGAATCTATTGTTATATATGCGTTACATAATAACAACCAGCTATAATACGTGTTGATTTATCTAGAAGATCCTTAATTAATTCTTGACGAATTAGCAGCTCACTCTAAGCTCACTTATTAAAAAGCGACCCGACGTCAGTTGACAGATTCACCTGGTGCGCAGCTGGCAATGACGTGGAAGGGTTGCAACAGGAAAAAATGAGCTGAAATTAAACCCCAATGGAGAGGGCTAATTAATTATTGACTATCATAAATCACGAGACTGTGCCACTTTTCGTTGTTTTTTTTGGCTGTCTTAGGATCGTCGTAAATTGTTAATTTTATTTTGTGTGATAATTGAAAAGGACTTGTTTATTTCAATCTTTATAGTAAATAAATAATAATGAAACCTTTGTTTGAATGCAAAGATACACATTAAATGCATTATTTAAGTAGAAAAGGTAGTATTACATTTGCTCCTACTCATAGGTTACGCAGAATAACTAATTTTGGCTAATGTTAGGTAGTAGCTACAGTACAATACAGTAGTATTACAGAATAAAAATTAATAGTTTATCTATAGGGCAAAAATGTTTATAATTATTGCAAAAGTACACGCTCCGGAGAACTGAAGACTCACAACACTTATCCCTTGGACCGTAATTCATTGTCATATGTATGTGTATAAAAAATAATCATGTTAATAATTTAATTATTCTTACAATAGGAAATTACCTTATTAAACATAGGAACCGTATCCCGAGACAGTCTGCACACTCTTCCTACTAATGCAATTTTACTGGTACAATGTTGGCTTATATCCCTGTTTAAGACGATTATCACCTGACACCAGACGTTGCTAACCCAATGGTAAGTCACAGCAAAACGCTTCAGGGTGAGGATTTAATTAATTTAATACAACGTCAAAAGACCTTCACACAATGCCAGTATCAAATTAATTTTTAACAACGAACACACTGCTTTTTTATACAACAATGGAACACAATTTTTATTTGACTTAAGTATGAAGCTTGAAGCAAAATGAACGAGGGAAAATTTAATGATTTATTTATGTCTACGCTTTATCTTTGGGACTGTTTCTTTAAAACGCTGTTTGTATTTTCCCCAATCTTTACAATACATTGTTAGTAAGCCGAGAACGCGAAATCTTTTTTCAATTATTTCCCCTCTCACGGTAATAAAAGACTAGGATTTGCTTCTATTGTAAAAATTGTAAGATGATATTGCATAATTAATCTACTCTTGTTTCTTATAAAGTAAAAAATATATAAGGAAAGAAAAGAACCAATAACAACAACACTGTCGTAACCTGTAGTCTAGACTTATGAAATAACCTGACAACCTTACTACCGCGACTAATAAACATTGTAAGAGATATAAAACTAATAGCTACCTACCTACGTCACTATGTCGTAAACTCGGTGCTAACAAAGATACAAGACCAGAATTAAACACGAACAGATGTGAAGACACCGCAAACAAATCCTGTCAGACAGTCTGAGATCAAAAGTTTATTTGTACAACACAACTTCAGTTCATGTAAAATAATAACGAGTGATATTTTGACATAAATGTGATGAAACGGAGAATTATGAACACACATAATACATGTCTTTATTTTAATCCTTTAAGGAATAATCATATACTAATTAAAAAAAACAATCTCTACTCAAATCCAATTCTTACCGTACAGTCAGCACTTAACGTGACAGTTGGTAAACAATTTCGCTGTATAAAAACACTGATTGTTACCTATGCTGATGAATAGCTAAATATATTTGTTTATTCAAGATGTTTCCCCTCAGAATAATAAAGCGTAGAAGTAATTTTTAACTTTCGTTTACTTTTCTTTAGCATTCATTAGGTAAACCTTTTACTTACAAAGCTATATTTCACCAACCAATCTCAGTGTTTACTTGCGAACTAGTACAATGCATCACGGCAACTTTAATCCGGGTCGGATGACCAACTCTTTTGTCTTCTTTACTTGACGAAGAGTTTTCATTAGCTGCGTTCACGCTTCGACGGATTCAGAATTTATCTCTGTTTCTAGATAACTCCTTAGTGTTTTGTTTTATTCAAAGCGAAACAACGAGAAAAGAATTGTTACTACGAAGCAAGCGTTACTTAATAGTCAAGAAGTAGTTACATAATTGTAAAAAATGTTAATGTATACAAGAAAAAAAGCTGATCATGATTATTGTTAGAGTTTAAGGGGTTCTGTATTTGCATTTATCGAGAATATCTAAATAAAATTACCTATATTCGTATGACTTACCTACATTATAATAATAAGCTTTGCAGGTGTAATATTTATAGAAGAATATATAATTGTATCAGCAACCAATAAAACGACCTTCTAATACGACCTTGCTGCATAACCTATCAAAATAACCAATATCATTTCATTCCAAAAAGAAAAGATCTCAAGACGAAGAAAGTCCGTTAATATTTTGGACCAAATGCAAGTCAATGCGATAGAAGCCGAGATAATTGGACTTTGTAACAAGTCACAATCGCCTCGTGAGCAGGTGGAATGAGCTTCGGCTATTACCCTTGAGGGAGAGACGATGATACCTATCTCCTGTGGAAGGTGCTAGGGCTTAGACGTATATGCGTGAACGCAAGTTAAGCTTAGCTACGAATAATACTATACTATTGTACTTGACTTAACGTAGAGTAAAGAGAATAGAGCGAAAATTAAAGTTATGTTCGACGAGTACTATGTGTTATTATAATTATGAAACTTTAATAATATAAGAACTAAGAAAACAATAAAACGATTATTATAAACGTTATAATATATGATACATATGTACTATTATAAGATGCAGTTGTGCCACGTTACGATTAATCATGGGGTGATCAGAAGTATAACACATATAACCCTTTATTTACTTTCAGCAAATAAATTACAGATTATTTCAGTATATCATCCTTTAAACACGTTGATAATAATAGCAGGTTTTAGTTCCTTGACGTTGTACGCGATATATTATCTTATAAGTTCGGGATTCATATTACTTACGTTATACTATAAGTCTTATAATAACCCTCTCTAGTCTGAGTCTAGTCTGATTTACTCGCCCTTTCGTAATGTCAGTCTCCTCATAATCGTTGCAATAAGGCTTTGTGAGCTTTACCCGTGTAATGGTCACCTTAGCGCTTTATTAATGAACGATCCGTGACTCTGCCATATTTGTCTCTCGGCAAACAAAAGAGAAAACCTCGTCCAATACGATGCGATATGAATCCGTAATGGCGAACCGAATGGCAGAGTTTACAACAATAATTAAGCTTATTGCAAGCTTATACATTGAAACGATAAGCCCTGAATGAGTAGATAGAAAAATGGGGTATAACCTTTTGTTATATTAAGCCTGCTGGGGACAAAGAAATTAGATGAATTTATGAGTGTAGGATAATTATTAACAATGGATAACCGAGCAATAGATGACAATGTGGTTACAATATATTCGAGTACAATAACAAGGTATATATTCGTATGTATTGTAAGCTTCTGGTTTATAATTGAGTATGTTCATAAATAAATAGTATTTATCTAGAAAATCTAAAATAATTTAATCCTTTTTCTATTCGCACTCGAAGAAAATTAGGAAAATAAACCATTATGATGTAATTTATTTTCATACGACATTAACAATTTATTTACAAACCGAATCAATATTAACAGTAACTTGAAGAAAAACGATTTTTTTAAGTAGCTTACGATAACTTACGTTATCTTGAGGCCGAACTTAGCCAATTTAAAGTTTAAAGTTATGAAAATTGCTCCCGACTTAGTAACTTTGGTGAAAATACAGGTAATTTTTTATTTTTTAATGGTTTATCGGAAAATGTCTAATGCTCCGATAATAATTTGCTATAGATAAAACGAAGGTTCAATACTGTACATAATATACAGCCCTAAAAAAACAGCCTAGAGTGAGCATTGTGGTAAGCTGAGATTAAAGATCCACATTTTCTCTTAGACTTTTACTACCGCACTGAAAAATGTATGTGGATAAGCAAATATAATATGTATATTATTCGATAAGTATTAAGAAAAAACATTGTGTAAAAAACTAAGTTTTTAAAGGATTGCTGAACTTTTGAATCACCTACTCATCTATAGGAGTGAGGTATATGTATAATACAATTTCTTATATCGTTATTATTTTTTTGTACAGCAATGCGCAGTACACGACTGGACGCTTGTAACATCTCGCATCTCGTCGGCAGATGTCGCTGTACAGTAACTCAGCGCTAATGACCGTCGCGACTGCACACCCTAAATTATTTTTATGACCTACCCGCTTGCGATGGGAATCTGGGCTTCAATTCACCTAGTGCCTGCTGCAGTGTAGTTGGCTTGCATTTCATGAAGAATAGTGTGCCTATAGTACCTATTTTTGTAGCTACCTAAATATATGTTCCTTTATACTTTTATGTTACATAATTAAAAATTCTATACGGATGATTTTATTGTCGACCGACCGTTTGTTTCAAAAAAATTACAAAATTTTGCGTCACGGTATTTTTTGTAACTCTACTTGCCTCCTATTTAAGGTAAGTGTTAGCCGTGATTTTTGTATCACAAGTTCAAGCCTTCAAGGTGCATAGTTGAAGTCCCTATATTATTTATGATATATCTACCGCTAATTTCCTAAGGATATTGGTTTACTTGCATCATAACATAAGTTTTTTAATAAGAAAAGTTAGGTGAATTAGGGCGCAGCTTGCGGGTACGTTTTAGAGTACCCGCCACATACGGTGGCAGTAGCCAAACTTGGAACTAAATTTGACGTTTCCGCCATTGCGTGTTATTTTGTATGAAAAGTAAATTTAGTATTACCAGCGTTGTGTTTTTTGCCCACTCTTTGTAATTTTTATGTTTGTTAAGGGTGATTATAATAAATTGATTTCCGGAGTTTCTTGTTAGTTCTTCTCCAAGCTAGGGTCTCCGCTGATCTAACCTCGGTAAAAAATATGTAAAGACAATGCTCAGTGCCATGTTTGAAATAATAGTTTTAAGAGATTCGCGATTTATACTCATGATATAAGATATAAGGGTGTGTATAAGATTGATTGCAGCTGTGGGAAATCCTATGTCGAACAGACTAAACGGTCTATTGCGGACAGAGTGAAGGAACACATAATATATGTAATATATAATAAGAAGGATAAGTCCCGTTAATTATTAATCATGTTTGAAATAGTATAATAAACATATTTTGACTTTGATATATTAATTTGTTTTATTTGAGTTTATAGCTCTGCAACCAAAGATCGTTACAAATGAAACCTATAATGTTTCGAGCCGTATGGCACAGTGAGTGCTAGTTTTGGCGTGTTTACTGGTAACACTGAATTACGCGACTGTGGCGACGCCTCCAACTGCCACCGTATGTGGCGCGATCTCTATATATGAGATGACGCTTATTTTTATTTTATTTTTAAACGGAGAATTATGAGATGATATATGAAGTTTTAATGTTGTCAAATGCAGACTGTGTGAGCGTGATATTGTGCTGAGCATTTTGTGAGGTATCATTGAACCCTCGCGTTAGTGTAATTCGGATGAATTTTTCATAGTCATTCTAAATATTTGCTGCACTTGTGTGTTTAGTCATAAACATAATCTTGTTTGAGCAAAGTCTGGTACACTTGTGATCGAAATTTGTTGCATGTTGTCCTTTTGACAAGAGAGTGAATTTCAACATAAGAAACATAAAGTTAAAGAATGGATTATTTATGTAAGTGTCAAACGCTTATGCGTGATCAATATGGCTGATTAATAACAAAAATAAATTAAAGTTTCACACCTTTATAATACTTTAATCTAACTGCTAATAACTGAAATAGTATCTATTAACATAGGGCGACATATAAGCTACACTTTAATAAACTCAAAAGAATCTCAAGTCTATCTATAGCTATCTTTAGAAATTGGGATTCAGAGTTTGAACCTATTTTATCCATACCTTACTACAATTTCGATCATTAATATTAACCAATATAAAATCAATAACAATATTGAATACCTGATTTCCTATAAATTGTGAAACCTACATCGGATTGGAAAACAATGATATCGTTCCTGATCGAACTATGGGTATAACGATATTGATCGTAAATAATGGTCGTGCCTGTCATCGCGGACAATATGACTTTGGAAATGATATCAATGGGGCGTAAGGTGATTTCTATTCAGGACATTATGTTGCTATTACTGCTTTAGCCTACATATTGGGACAGATTTAGAAATCTCTTCGAATACAGTTACTTGTAATACATACATACATACTATTCATGTTTACTTCTTAAAATCCTGTGTTAGGTTTTAAAACGAATTGAAGAGGAAATTCCGTACTACTTTAAGTACATAGTATGTATGAGTAGTGATTGATTATTAAATATGAGTTTGCTTAGTAATCAGTGTTCTATAATAATTAATAAAAGTTTTCTCGACCTTGTATCCGATAAACCTAGTTGAAGCTCTTTCACCTACTGCCAATGTGCTGTAATGATATTAATCTGAAATATGGGTGTCAAGTTGTTAAGTCCAATAATTCCATTTACACCTAGCCAAGTAGTAAAACATAATTGACATAAATCTGCTACATACTAAACATAACTTTCCAATTTCCACAGCTGCGATTTATGGCTATTTATAAACTTGTACAAAGCACAATAAACTATTCGTCTGCTTCATGTAGTCAAGGCCTCTTTACAAGCATGACGTAAGTCTTAAAGCTGCCACTTTGTAGCGATATGGTGTTAATGAAATTGACATTGAATCTGGAAGCGCTTCTGATTAACAGTCTGGTATTAAAGTTGGAATAACAGTCGTAAAAGGCAAGGTCCAGTCTAGACTGTATTTATATGGCAGCAAGTCACTGAAATGCTGCAGCGTTTTATAGTTTAGTGAAATGGAGGTGAATCGTAAAGAGAAGGAAAGCGTAAGCTGAACGGCGTGACGTGGTCTGTGAAATATTATTTTAAGCTAACTTGTGTCTTATATTACTTTATTTATGTAGGTAGGTATATAGTACATAGATTTACGTCACACTCGTTTCCCTATAGTGGTGTAGACAGAGATCACGGATTCCCGTTTATCCTGATCGTAGCGAACAACTAACGCTTCAAAGATAGCCATAGTGTCCTAAAAATTTTGTATACGTACGTAGCATATGGTGGCCGAGCGTAGTGACTTTAAGTGAGTAGCTAAAAAAATTAGTAACTATATCTACGGTCTTGTTTAGTATATATTATTACTGTACCCTAGAGTACACCACAAAATACGATTACTTTTGGAAACTTATTCAACCACTTTCGAGTCATCTGACGCTTTTGATGGGAATCTTGGATAGGATTATATAAAATGTTAATAACAGATTACTAGTCCATCGCCCCATAGATGGTTCGTTAGCATAAAACACATTTATGTATGTAATTAAACCGTCTTCCCTGTTTAGCTTATTTAACGTCGCTGCACCGTATGCAGTAAAGAAGGCCATAACTCAGGGTCACGTCTGCACTTAGTCTGAAGCTCTTTTATGTAATCTCACTAAACTTTCGTTTTATGTCACTAAGTTGATTGCTGTTCGTTTAACAGCGTGGTTTTGTATGCTCATTGTACGTACATATACATATGTAAGACGCGTCTGTTTCAGAAGTAATTTACTGGATGTACTATTTCATTTGCTTCCCTCCAGTCTATAGTTTAAAAACTCACAATTCATCTAAATATTTTTGATGAAACAATACCTTAATAAAACTAATAATTTTAATAAGTACATCGGATATTCAACAACAGATTCTCAACTCAAAACTCATCTTTGTTAGTACGAGTATGTACTACTGCTAGCGTAAACCCGTTACACATACACAAAAAATGCTGAGCATTATTTAACCTTATATTACTATAACTAATCGCTTACCATTATTCCGTGCCATCTATAGGGGGGCCCCATAGTTAAAGAAAAGGTAAACTTTTTAAGAAAAAAGTGTGATAGGTGAATACATATTAGGAGTATTTATTATATTCAAGAAAATCTTGTATTAGTGCTACGAAGTTCCACCTACCCATTTATTTTGAGCAAAGTCATATAGACTGAGGTCTAGAGCCTGTAATAATCGTTGTAATAACACTTCTAGCACTCTAATTACACTAACATTGTCAGATGGGAAAACGGGAAATTTCGTCTGCAATTTCAGTAACAATATGAAAGCGTTTATGTACGAAACTGCACTGTGGAACGCCGCCAAATTTAATAATTGCATGTAGTAAAACACATGCAACTAATAAACATTTATTTGTAAATGAGCTTAGCAATACCTTACAAAATCATTAGGTAACTTGTGCATTAAAAAGTAAATGGTGAATATTTAAGAAGCCAATAAAAGTTAATAAAATTTTATTTAACTCCTCTACAGGCCCAACTAATTTTATGTCTGTAAAATAAACAAAAGTTATTTAACGTTATTGCTTTAAATATTGCTTTAAATTTGGCAAATAGTAGACGCCTAATCAAATAAAGTTATTGCGTTACACCATTTAATTGTTATTAACTGGTGGTTATTAACACCAAAACATTTGTTTACTTATGTTAGCAGATCTGTCATTGTTGAATGTAGTCACTATAACTTCCGTGAGTTACAGATAATGTGGGATTTAAATAGGATAATACTCGATACAGTTCTTGCCGACAT
Organism: Leucoptera coffeella; assembly: GCA_030578115.1. Classification (NCBI taxonomy): domain Eukaryota; kingdom Metazoa; phylum Arthropoda; class Insecta; order Lepidoptera; family Lyonetiidae; genus Leucoptera; species Leucoptera coffeella. Next base: position 180,161 of record JAMBLF010000472.1, read on the forward strand.
GTCGAACGACTCTAAATACTCAACAGTAAAACTTCTTGTCTCTGGTATCAATAAATGATTACCATGCAAATTTTTAAATTTATATTATAAATGATTTTTATATACGTCGTATTCAAAACAACTAAACTACATAACTTTTATTAACTAATACATTATTAAAATCAATATCTTTCGCATATTGTCTTGCAATATTATAAGTGAGCAGACTTTCTTTTATCATCGGAACCTGTTGCAGGAATGTATGCCATAAATGCAATATTCCGAGACTTTCCAAGGAATAGCGCGTCATGGCCGTTGGAATTCCAAAGTAAATAAGGTGTTTATGCGCCTTTTACAGTCGTCGGGTCTTATCTAGTTACATTTGCGCGAGTCTCGAGAACATTTGGAAATATTTGCTTTGATACTCGAGTTGGGCCGTACTTTCGTCCAACTGTAACTGAAAATTGAAAAGTTTGCCGGTCTATCCTCCTAATTGGGCCCTTTACTTTGTTGCTCTTTCGTCGGATAAATGTTTAATAAGTTGTGATACTAACTTGTTTATTTGTTTTTATTTTCGAATTGTTTGTACTTTTTTATAATATTATCAATTCATGATAGTCTAGTTTCAACGTACGAAATCTTTGACAATAGAAAAGCATTACACTACAGTCCTGCTTATATATCCTGAGCTTTCATACTCGTATACCACATAAATTGTAAGTTAAAAATCTTTACATCGACGTTTTATTTAAAATAACTTGTATTTATCTAAAACACACCAATAAGCTTACAGTATTAAACAACAATACGTAGAATGATATGTTGTCGTAGCTACCACACAAGACGGCATTAATAAAGGATTTTCAAAGTTTCTTTACGACTGCACTAGGTATGTTTAATGTACATATCTAGAGAAGGCAAACTCAGACGTGTGGCGCTCGTAAAAATGAAATATGATTACCACGTTCACTGAATCTGAACAATCGCTTTAAACCGAACGAAAGGATCAGCTCGCGATAAAACTGATATAATTCGATATCCTCGATGATTAAATGTCTTAGAATTATTTATGGGAGTTCAGGCAAGCAATTTGAATTTTAGATTGACTTAGGAAAATTGCGTTGCTTGTTAATAATACGAAGACGTTCAATTTGGAAGTTTATACATACAGTCATTAAGTGCTTGTTATTATACAAGTTGCAGTTTAGATAAAGGGAGAGCGATAAATATTAATAATCTCCTTATTTGTAAAAATTAATTCCATGCAATGGGTTTAGAAGGTGTAAATAAACTTAATACTTAAGAATAAAATTTTATACACCACCACAGTTGAAAGTTATAAAGTTAAGTATACAGTAAGTAGAATTAATATAGGATAAGTGTTTTGGGCTTTTTACTGAGATTAATGTCAGCTCTTATGATTATTTCTAATAGATTATTTTTTGTACTAAAAACCATTTTTTTGTCGATGATGAAAGTGAAATTATGAAGCGACGCTTTCTCATCAATATTTAAGTCAAAGATAGAGGTGTTTAAGCTATTGTTTAATGACGTAAATTATTAAAGCTATTGTCAAATAAGATTTAGTAAGATTGCACCGCTCCCTCTGAGCCCAATTATTCAATTAACACGTTTCTTTACATTGCAACGAAGCGACGTTTTAATTTCGTTTCCTTTAAATTCATTAGGAAAAGAATCGATGCAGGCAAAATAAACTCGGGTAATTAAAACTTTGAAATCAGCGCCTGCCTAATTCCTTTTTTAATTCGTAACTGACATTTCTAATTTCATCAACGCTACGGGGTGTGACACTCCCTTCACGGTGGCCCCAACACTCTCAATGTGAATGCTTTGTTGGTATTTTTTTCAATTCAATGGAGGAAATTAGTCGAGATATTTAATAATGCTTCGTTTCTATAGTAGATATTCCATTCTATATGTAGTATAGATAATATAATAAGTGCTATTTGGTATTAGTTGCTGTTAAATAATCTATTACAGTTCTAAGTTGCTGTTGAATAATCTATTTCAATTCTATTTCGTTTTATAACTGGATCTACTGAAGGTCCATAGTTATAAACACTCTTTCAAAGAACATAGTCATGATTTGTATAATAAGTAATTTGCAATTATAAAAATAATAATAAATAATTTGTTAATTAACCACTAGCCTTTGGTTATGTCAAGACCATTCCTTTCCAGAATTCTGCAATTTCTATGTGTTTTCATAGAGTTTTATATGCTAGGTCCCTATTCTCTTACGATTATTGAGTTTCAAGGCACGTACACAAACACACATTCATAATACGTTCGCGAAACCCTTTATTGCGCTTTATAGAAAATTTGACGATCGTAAAAGTGGACGTCGTAAAAAATGGTCAGTTGATCACCGAACACACGAGCTCCACCCCTCAGCTTAGTCGCCTTGATCTCGAGGGTATTTTAAACCTCTCCCTTAATACGACAAAACATAAAACATTTTATTGCATATCGGTCGTTGCGTATACTACTTTTATGCAGTTTTCGACTTATCCCGTTTGCCCCCACCGCAGTGTTTACTGACTTGATTGGATTCGTGCTTCCTTTTATTTATCCTTGAGCTAGCTCTCCTTTTTTATACCTGAGATTTATTATTCTCATTGCGACGAAGGAATGAGTGTCCGAAGCCATTCTTTTCCAGATAACATCGTCTACAAACTTGAGAAGTGAAAAATTGTGTTTCCATTGTGTTCGGAATAAGATTTTATGGAAATTATGCTTCATATTGTGGATGCGTACGAAGTTTTAAATGTAGTTGCATGCTCTAAAACTTTAATTACATACATATACATGCACGTCCTTTTATCCCTTTCTAGATGAACTTTATGGTATAAACAAAGGGATCATGGTGTCATGTAGAACATAAATAATATGTCATGTCATATGTGGCTAATTCATCGTCCTAAAAGTTAAAAAGGTATAACTTTAATAACCAGAAATATTCCGTCAATAATAACTTTTGAAGCGTGTACATCCAACTTATCTATGATGTCAGAAGAGATAGATAAAGGATATAGATAGATTTCTACATCTATTTTGTGAGAGACTTGCTGCAGCTGCTATCACGATTTTCAGGTCACCTCTTACAATGGAATGGGAGCTATGTGTTAAAACACTCTACTAAAGTGCCTGACAGCATCATTATTGATGGTCGTAAATATTAACAACTTATTCTAATTGCTTACGTTTGTCATCTCGGTTCTTTTATGTCGAAAAGTCCCGTCGAAAATTTTAAGAGGTCCATCTATACTACGACTATTATAGATGTAAGTCCTACAGGCCATATTGTTGGTCCCCATCGAAATACATTTAGAAAAAGGTTATCAACATCCGAACACACTTTGTACGTGTTTATGATGCGGAACAGGCAATAAAACGGACTCCATCATTTCGAGATCACCTCCTAGATGTTGTAACAAACTACCCGTTTTTATATTTGACTATAAAATTTTTACGTAGCGAACGCATCTTGGTAGGACGCATCTTTGACCGAACAGCCTTGTTCGGGGTGAGTAATGAGTAATAAACCCAGTGGACAGTGTCGAATAGAGACTTAGAGCAGGCGTACTTCACTGTATAAGAGTAAATACTATTTCGATAATTTCGGAGTAGACAGAACATTGTACGTTCAAGCATACTGTTTCATGGTGGAGAGAATGTTAGGGATATACCTACTATAGAGGTTATGATAGCATTAATTTGGTACGTTGGTAGCTAAAAGATCCCTTAATAAATTCTGCATCAAAAATTATGAATATTATTAATAGTTCCGTTTGTGTTCGAATACCTATTATTTAAACAATAATTTTTTTATTAGAATTCAATGTCATAAGATGTTACTCAGATTTTTGCAAAGGAAGTTAAAACTGCTATACTAAATATATTCCTTGTACAGGTTGGTTACCCTTGGTTACCCTTTCCATTGCAACGACATTACAACGTACCTACCATTAAAATAAATGCGATAAGAAAATGTAAATGCGAAATACGGCCGTAAACACATGGACGAGATAAAGTTTAAGACCATTTTAATCCCCTGAAACTGCGTTAAGGGTGGTGAGATACGACTGTTAACTCTCTTATTTATAGCCGAGTTGTGGTCTTTGAATTTCAATGAATTTTCAACAAGTTTTCGACGGCTGGTTGAATTACTACATATGCTGTCTCATGTATAGAGTATGTTGGTAAACACTGTACGTATGACTACAGACTAACTAGAATAAGGCTAACTAGCAACTGTACATCGAGCTGGGAAATTGAATGCTTTGAAAAGAAACTTATTTACGGAAAGAACGAAATTATTGTAAAACCATTATATTTTTTAGGTTACAAAAAAATCGCAGCTACACAATATATTGATGATTGTATAAAACATAGCAAGGTGGTACAATATAACAATGTATTTTACTATTGAGTTCATTCATCTAGATAAATTAGTTACCTCGATAATCTAACTAACATCACTCTGGCGCATGAACTACTTGCGATTAGATGATAGTGTAAATCACTAATGTCTAACATTAGTGATTTACACTATCATCTAATCGCATCTCTAAATAGCCGTGATTAGCCGTTTTGGTGAAAGGTTGTTATATTCATTGGCCATCAAAGGATAAAACGACTTTGTTGTTACCCATTTACCATTAAGATGGAAGGTCTGATAAGTCAAACTTACCTACTGTTTTGGTATCCCTTAATTAGCGATTTGTTAATTCTTGCATTTTGTCTTGCAAGAAGTGTGAATTTCATGGTAACAAAAAGGATGAAAAATAAAAGATTTGGTTATTTTGTAAGTTTTATTGTATTCAAAATGTAATAGTGTTTGAACATTATTTTGTAAGATACCTTTTCAGTAATGTGTAGTAGGCATATACATAAAGTATTGTACTAGAAAAATGTGTAAAGCAATACAATTGCAAAACTTAAAAAAGAAATTTCAAATTACTAACCGAAGAAACATACTTATTCTGTAAGATTAATTACCAACAAACTATAATGTTATGTTATTGTGCATTAACTAAAATTAAGTTAATCAAACTCTTAAAATAAGTAAAAACTGTGTACATAATTATGTATCCCAACGCCATTTGCAATGTGGTATACACAATACATCCTTTGACAAATTAATTGTCTATCAGTTTGAACCCAAACAAGCATGTTTGGGCACCCATCTGTTCTATTACGGAAATATCAAAAACATCGTTGGTCTAATTAGAAAAATGTTTCTAAAATAATTTCGACTTAATAACAAACAAAATTGGACTAAACAACAAGGAATTTGTACTTTGGGAGATGTGATATAGGGAGTCGACTAGGTCCTCATCAAATCAATAAACACTTAATAAACATGTACTCATAATATATAAGCAATACAATAACGTGATAAACAGAAATAAGTGTTAATAGAATTCGTAGTAACTGAATTCTAAGTACACAGCCATACTTGTGATGAGAATATCACGGTTTTGTTGATAGAGCCTGCAAATCGACTAGAAAAGGCTCAAATCTGTGTGAAATATTCCTTAACAATTATTTGCCGGTTTTAAATGACTTAATTTTCGTACACTCATCACAAATATAGCTGTGCATTATTTTCTATAACGACAAAAATTTGAAGTAACATTTTTCACTAGTTTTGTACCGAAATGTGGAATTAGCTCGGCCAAATGATATGATTGCGGATAACTTATAACTTTCCGGTTACAAATGATCCTTATTACACCTGTTACTGCCTGTGACTTTTTATTACACTAACTTTACTCATTATGTAATATTCAGCCAATGAGACAGTTTAAAAATTCCTTACAACTTTTCATTGAGCTTAGATTTTACAATTATTGAAAATTTTACTTCGTAAGTACAAACAGCAAGCAGGTATATGACTGATTTTCTTGGAAATCATGTTTTTCCAAGTTTTTAAACACTTGCAAGGAACAATTGTAATCGGAAAGGAGATCTCGCTCAGTTGCGTATGTTAACAAAGAAATCAACTCAAGCCCGAGTACCCACTACACATTTTATTGATTCGCGTAGCTAACTCCGCCATTTTTATTTTATCGTATAAATATCAAATGTCACAACATCAAGCTGGTATAAAAAACACTAAGCCTACTAACTACTACCTTCACTCTTTTCAAGAGTCAACCTATAACTATATTCGTAAAATAAAACCTGGATGCAAATCCCGGCTTAAGTTCAGTATAAAATATAACATTATTTTTGTCTCTCCACCTAAATTACAATTTTTCTGAAACAACCTTACCCTTACAACTAGTCGCTCTTAACCGAAACGAGACAATAGACAAACTATCTACTAACAAAACTTAGAATACCTAATGCAAGTAAGCGAAACTCGAGCCTCCGATACATAATCATGAAGAGATCAAAATTTAAAAGTTATGCGATGCAGTCAGAAATGTTAATAAACACGGTACAATACGCTTCAATTTTGACATCAGTTTCAATGAAAACATTATAGGAACCATTATGATGTTATGTGAAACAATTGAATGTAATCGAAGGTTCTCTTAAATATATGCCAATTCCATTTGCATTGACTCAGTAGAAAAATAAACGTATATATAAATATGTATATAACTTACGAACGAATTTATATAATTAATATACAAATATCTACATGAAAAACACTTTTTATGAAATGCCTCATTGTGTAGATTCACAAATATATTGATCGAACTTTCAATTTAACCTTCATATTTGAAAGAAAGAATTGAAGAGCAATGAAATACTCGATTTTGAAATATTGGTTCAGATGCGAAATAATGTACTCATAAAATAAATAAAATGTATTAATACGCACACATATTTATACAATATGTGCCTGGAAAGTGTTATTTAAAGTGTTATATGAGATGGTCTCGCTATAAATTAGCTTTACTTTAGCCTTTGTCTCATTCATGCCAAAGGCTATTTCAGAAAAATCTTATCATGACATAATTTCACCTACAAATAATTCAACGAAGTTAGAACCGAAAACACGAACGTTCATCCGACCTTACAAACTGGTAAATGCTATACGATATTGGAATTCAAGAGATTGAATATGTATAATAGAATTTGTATTAAACAACCATCCAGAATCAAAGCCCATCCTCAGTTTGACAGCCTTAATCTTGTATCAACTCGGGAAGCACTTTGTAAAAGCATCCAGGATAACGCTATTAACCTTGGTGTCGCAAACAGTTAAAGCAGTACAACAACTGGATATCGTCGTATGGTCGGGTCTTCGGGGCCAAAGGAACAAAGATTTTTCCCCTAGATCTACTAAGAATTGATACAAAAATGGCAACTATCGAGGTTCTGGAAAAAGAGGCCTATCAGGAGGACGATGACCACTAGATGGCTGGATATGTTTTGCCGATTTATCGCTTAATTCGGGCTACAATAAGGGAATACAAGGCGCAAGCCGTTAGAGCCAGCACACAGCTGAAATCCAGAGATCCTACAGCGTGCAAGTTGATCCAATCGACGGAGGAGGAATTGTATGTTATGACTAGTGTTGTAAAGAACTCGAGTCTTTTAGTCTTATTCGATAGACTCGACTCAATTTTCTAAGACTCAGTGAACTAACTGAACTCGGAGTCTTGAGTCGAGCCGAGTCTGAGTCCTATCATGAAGACTCGAGCGCCATTATTGAACTCGAAACCTTAAATAGAACTCGAGTGACTCGAGTCTTATAAAGAGCTTGAGTCTTAAAAGAGCTCGAGTCTTAAAAGAGCTCGAGTCTTCTTCAAACTGGTCTTCAAAATGCTGACAGTCATTTATTTAGAATAAAAGTCTATACTTATATAATAAAGCTGAAGAGTTTATTTGTTTGGTAGAACGCGCTAATCTCAGGAATTACTGGTCCAATTTGGAAATTGTTTCAGTGTTAAATAGCCCTTTTATTGGGGAAGCCTATAGGGTATATAATATCACGCTATGACAAATAGTGAAATTTTCAACTTCTACGAGCCTCACAAAAATAGCCTTTTATTGGCTGCTTTAAAAAGAATGACTCAAAGCGGAAAAGAACTCGAGCGCGACTCGGCGCGTAAAAAGGACTCGAGCGCTAAAGAAGACTCGAGTCTCGAGTCTCGCGTTCAAGAGCTCATATAGACTTGAGTTCTTTACTCTTAAGAGTCTTATTGTTATGAGTCGAGTCGTGTAATGCAGAGTCGAGCTCTAAATTTAGGACTCAAAGACTCGAGTTCTTTACAACACTAGTTATGACGCGCTTTATTGTCAAATCAATGGCAGGCGCAAATGAACTTAGGAAGGTACGATAGAGGAGTCTCTAAAATAGCTGGCCTATGTATTCGCCGATAGGTAAACCCGATTAAGGTCAGAATGAAAAAAAAAAGATTATGTAATAAAATAATATACCATATCTAAGTAAACGCATAACTGAAAAACATTGCTAATCTAGCTTAGTAAAATGACCATAATTGTTTTGAGTTGACGCGATGCGCCATCTATGAATTCGCAACAAAACAAATCCGATAAGACCGGTTACTCTACAACAATTCAAAAGGAGAGCCTTTATCGAATGTATTTCATTGGGAACCTACATGGTCTTTCCGTAACTATTATCGCTTTGATACACGTATGAGAGCTCAAGTCTCATTATATAAAACGCTACATCTAAATTCAGTAAAAAAACGTACACCTACCTTCATATTCGTAGAAAAAATATCATTACCGCCTAATCTAATCGTTAGCTTTAGTTTTTATGAAAGTACAAAATTTTAAAGATTAATAATATACTATAATACTACCGAATTAGTGACATTCATACCCTGATGCAACTCGCGCGTTACATTTTAATCATTTATTGCCACGCAATTCTCGTTAGAGTACCGCCAAACTATAAACCGTATATCACTTTACCCTTATACAATACGAAAGGTTCAATTCCCATCAGTCCGCAAATAAAGCACTCGACTGTTTCAATTTGGAAGCAATTAAGATCGTACAAAATGGAGACAACTACTCCCTACCAACGCGACGATTCGAAAAGTGTAGATAAAGTATCTAAAAATGTGCTTCTGTCATTGGACGCTACCTACATATCTATAAGATCATTACAAAACTTACTTTAATAGTTGAAAACACCGAGTATCAAAATATAATAACACCAATTATCATCTGCCTTTCACTAACCGATAACAGCCGTATACTAAATTCAGCCAAAGGTTCCAAGGGATGACTTCCACCAGTAAACAGGATCCTTCCAGTGGGACATATAAGGGTAGGGAATCGTATGGATTATGAGCGTTTCTATTTAGATACTAACATGATACTTTGGGAATCTTGTGTAGTAATTCTTGCCAATAGGGTATTAAAAGGTTAAATGCTGTAAATTTTAAGTTAATTTTTATATCTAGAGAGTAACACTGTGTCTCACAGTATATATGACCAGAATGTACACAATTGTCTAACGATTCACTTAGCACAAAAGAACGTTATTAGCAATATGACATAATGATGAGATGATAGATTTCAATGCAATGTGGCAACAAACATACGTCCCTTTCATACGAATCTTAATGCATATGATACCATATGTGAATAATATTATTTATGTAATCCTAATACTGTTATACATACATATGAAAAAATGTATGTCAGGGTAGAATATAATCATACGCAATAGTTGGATAACAGTAAAGTTATTTTTGAATACATATCGAATAATCAACACAAACAATTCAGTTTCGATTTCACTGTGCAAGTAATAAGTGTGATCGAATACAGCAACTATTTTATAAAAATTATCTAAGATAGGTGAAGTTGAATAGGTATCTATGTATTTCTTTAATTTAATAAAATTTACAAAAGTAACAAACTGTTTCTTTGTACTTTGAAGCAATTCACTAAACTACACCATATGAAAATTCAATGCGAACGAATTCAAATGATGGCCTCTAAATAAATTGATTTAAAAGTTCACAAAATTCAACAAACATACAAGCAAATAAACTAATCAAGTTGCAACACTCAATTAACTTTGAAAACTGAACTAGTCAACTCATTGATAAAGATATGACTAAAAACACATAGGTACACACGCTTGCGAGAACATGGGAATCAAAACTTACAAGAGAAATCAATGCATATAAAGATCGATTACTACTAATAAATAACATTATTGAAGCAATTATCATTATAAAGTGAAGCATCAAAACAGATTTCGTAAATATTTAAAATAAATTGTACTTCGAAAAGATTTGTTTCCTTTAAATGGATTATGTACATTAAAATATACGCCTTTTCTATTTGAAATATCTAGATATTATTGGTTGATTATTATGAAGAACTATAAGGAAGTTAATATAGGAGTGATTTGTTTCGATATCTGAAAGACTTGCGTTTGTAAGTACTTTGCTAATATTTGGAATTAGGAGGCTACCGGGTACACTCACTGTGTACTATAGGATAAAATATACATTATTTAAAGAAGACTTCTCTATAGGACTCTGTATTCGACTATTAATTTATTAATTAACTAGTGCCCGAACTGTAATGACTGTTCACTTATATTTGTACATGGCCACCATCAGATGATCTGGTTAATTTATTTTATATTTTTCTAAATATACCAACAATAGCTCGTTTAAATTTACTTTCTTCATATTAAACAATCATACACTCCCATACGAATGTATTAAACTTTTATAATATAGATATATAGAACGAGCAAACTTTGATAAAATTAAAATTCGATAACACATGAACAATCATTACAATTCACACCGTGTGACAATAGAATAATTAGGGATCTTTGATATCGGAATATGTACTTTCGACATTTGGCTACTCTAGAAATATGGGATAAATTCTTACTCCGTTAAAATCTTTAAAAGCATCTGCGTGTATAGGTTAAGGTAGATTAAGTTGTACATACAATTATTATTACTTTGGTGCACTTTCTGATGACGTCATGATTTCCTAGGTATACCTACGCTAACTAGTTAGATTGAAACAAGCAGAACCAGGGTAGACTATGCATGAGATACAAGCACACACGACAAGCTGACAAACTGTTCCTCATCTTACATTCCTTTCATAGGAATATAGGATCTTTGGAAAAAAACAGTAGGCCAGCTCGTCAACCACTCAGACATCAAGGGTTCGATGATGATAAATGACATGAGATGCTGTGATGCGGATAGTGACACTGTTTGCGGAAGCGAATCCTTCGGTATTCATCGAAGCCGTCTTTGAACTTACGCGAAGGATCCGTCCCTACATGATGAGTGAGAAAGCTAAGAAATGACAAGATACCAATTTTCACGAGCAACAGTAACGTTAATATTAAGAACAACTACGTTTGAAAATACTTTATCCAAAAGTAAAATGGCAGTCGTCGAGAAAGTGAAAATGTTTTATCCTATAATGTCAAGTCTTTTTTACTTTTATTGCCTATATACGTTTTGATTTTTATCACATATATTGCCTTGCTATACAGCATGTCTAATACGACACGTCACGATAAATGCGTCGTTATAAATCCGCATCACTATTATATTATTATCATTATTAAAACGTCACTACATCCTACGAAGATTATCACTTTAAATCACGTCGGTTCTACCTAATAAGTATCAAATGTATAAAAACTTACCTATAATTTTAACATTAAACAATTATTACCAAATAGTGCACATTCACTTCACACTCGGTTATCTATAAGCGTTACAAATAAATATTTTTACATCGTATGTGTCTTACATCTAAATTGGCCAAATATTAAGAAAAAACGATGTTTAATTTATTTATCTATCAAACTGGTAGTAGAACGAGGGAAAATATATTTATGTATGTCGTAACTTTGATATGGCACTTTCCAAGATGCTTTAGAACGGCTATTAATATTGTCATTCAATGTACATTGATAGATAAAAAAATTAACATAGAAATCTATAAATATATATACCTTATAATTAATAATTACAATTACACAAAAAACCTACTGAATTTATTGGTGACACAGCAATAGTTAATAAATGGACGCTGTCGCGGCCTCAAAATACTTGATAAATGATGAAAAACTTGTAACTAAGTAATTGGTAATAAGTGGAACAACTAGCACGGCTGCCAGATGCTATCCGAGAGCCATGCGGTGGGAGAAAGTAATAACCATGAATTAACCTAAGAAAAATATTATTAACACTTAAGGTAGGTTAAAAATTTTACTAAATAAAACATAATTAATAAACTAAATTGAACTAAACAACACTTCAACTTAAATGACCTATCAAATAGGATATCACTGAAACGAAACGAAAACTTCTATGAAAATAATCACTGTCATACTTTTACTCAACACAAAAAGAAACTAAAAATGCAATTTCTGGTGCCCCTTAACTATCAATTACTTCCAATAAAACTCAACATCTTATCAACAAAGTGCAAAATAAAATTAAAATAAAATCAATAGTACGTTCTAAACCGACAGATAAAATTATTATCAATAATATCAATTTAACAAAAATTATATCTAGTTTCTTCTAACGTTTTGTCCATAATAGAAAAACACATCACAACATTAATAGTCCGATTCGTTGCCTCTCGCGCGCACTAAGCAATTTGGTTGAGATAGGTGATGAAGTCACTCGAGAACAGCTGCAGGTGGGGCTCCTGCGCCTGGCCCCGGCGGGGGACGCCGCAGCCCGCCAGCGGCACCTGGGGCTCCGCGCTCTTCTGCCGCAGCGTGGCCAGGTACCTGTCCGCCAGGCTCTCTCCGATGCTGAGCGCCAGCGACTCCGGGGTCAGCCCCAGCAGGGACAGCGACTCAGTGATGCTAGCCAGGGCAGGGGTGACGAACTTGGAAGGTTCTTCGGCGGGCGGCGATTTCCTTGGGGAGGTTTCGCTCTTGGGGGCCATGCTGGTGTTGATAACGGGGCGCAGGGCGGGGGGCGAAGCGCGGCGCGGGGGCGACGGGGTTGGCGGCCAGGGCTCCGAGGAAGGGGGGGTGCCGGGGCTGGACCCCGACACCGCTGACTGTTATGGCCACTGCTGGAACAGCGGGAACGTCTTCTTGGTGAAGCAGTAGGCCAGGGGCTTGGCGAAGTGGTGGTCCACCGCCCTGCAGTGGGGGCAGGCCAGGGGGTGCGAGTAGTCCGAGTAGTTGAGCGTCTGCTGCGGGTGCAGCAGCGGCTTGCAGCAGTTGTTGCACTGTTGGAAATATTCAACCTTTAGATTAAAGTAAACGTATTGATTTATTGGCTTACCTACTAACACCACTACTTAATTTTATTATTGCCACTATACAGGTCATTCAATATTACGTTTAAACTTTAGTAATAATCAATAATATCTAGAGATGTGATGAAGTGATGATAAATATTTCAACTAAACATAAGAAACAAAAGTTATTACCTTCAATCTTTCAGCGCAGCAAGGCGTGGCCATGAAGATGTCGTAGGAGTACATTGTGCCCAGCACCAGCGAGGAGCCATCCCACTTCTGGCCGCAGAATCTGCAGCGAATCGTCCGCTCGGGGTCACACCTCTCCAGGCAGGCCATGCACACGCACGTCAAATATTGGGTCCGCCCTTCCACTTTCACCTGGGAAAGAACAATGATTAGATAAATTTGTGTCAAGGTAATCCAAATTATCTATCTGACACTTTATATTACAGATACTCATATGGAGCCAATTTCAGAGGTAGACCCTAACACTGGCTAGATACTAGTTAGACCGCTCATATATTAATAAAATGCTTGCTTTTCTGTCTGCTTTTCATACTAAAATTAATCAATAATGCTATAAAATATATCCTTAAAATGAGTTAACTTCGATATCAATTACAACAAAATCAGTAGAAAAAACATAACACATTAATGACACGCAGTTCTGCGAAGGTGTTATAATGGAAGCGAGCAAACATCGCAAGTTACTGACTCGGTGGCTCGCGTATATCCTCTAATTCAAGGCGCAAACACCGCAGGGAAGTTACTACTGCAGACGGTGTGGGACGTTTATGTTATTTCGTAGACTTAAATAAACTTTGTGGAATCTTATTTAAGTTCTCTAACTGCTTCCTAATTCAAGACAGCAGAGGATATGTTTTTGCTTGTGCTTTGAATTTAAAGATGAGGATTTTAGTTGTGTTTTTATATGTAAACTAGATATTCAGGTAAATTGTTTTATGGCATGGTAAACATTAGCAACAGTTTCACAACAAAATAAACGTATAAAAATACAATAAGCTCAAGCTGAAAATTTTAACATTACGGAGATGCGTAATTGCTAAAATATTTGATGAAATATTGTCACAAAATGTAGTCTTTTGTTTATAAGGACCCCAAAAAGGAAACAGCAAGTATTTAGTGGGAAAAGGAGAATCGTGTCACATCTATCCAACGCCCCAACTTTTCCATTTTATTCGGGATCTTAATGTGTGTATCGGAGTTTTGCAGGGGTTGCGTGTGTGTGTTTGTAATTTATTTGTTTTCCTGATTACAGGTTTCTTTGCTTATCCAGTCACAGTTTGTTAAAGTATTTAACTCTGAGCAAATATTTGAATGAAAATTGTTTTCGTTTCTGTTCTAATGTGGATATGTCAATAAAACAAACCAAATCTCGTAAAACACCTTAAACGCGTAATATATCAGTTAGAACGTGCTGATTGGCTTCGTAATAAATTAATCTATTAACTGTACAGTTCTTAACACATATAAAATATATTATCTAAAATTTCAAAGCGCTACACAATATTTAAACACAAATGATATAATGATAAATACATGTAATAATATGCAAAAACTAAGAAATAATAATTTTAAATGTAGGCTCTCTTTGATGTACCCTTTTCAGTCATCTTATTTATTAAACAAATATTAATTGAATGTAGTATGAATTTAGCTACTTCAATAAATTCCTTACCTCCACAGCGCTGCTAGTGTGTTGTCGGGGACTTAGGAAGAAGGTCCCGTCGACCAAGGGATAGCGGTCAAACACGTCCAAGGTCTCATCACATAGAGCACAGCTCACTCTGGGCTTGTGATGACCAGCCAACGTGGAAAGAATGAAAAGCCTCGTCTCGTCGTTGCCATGGTTACCCTCATCCTCTACCTGTAACAAAGGAAAGGTAACGTAAACAAATGTGTAAGCACTGATAAAAAAGATTAAGTTAAAGGAAAAAGTTGAATTATACAATAGATCTATTAATTTGATGAAGATATAACATGGCCTTTTAATAGAAACGTTTAAATGTTATTCCAATAACAATGCTATGGCAATAATAACATAACCCCCCCAGATCAAACATTAATTAACGGTTTGCGTGTATAGTTACAATAAGGCATTGTGTGCATTTAACATATCTGTAGATATTATTATATGTATAGTAGAAAATACGCCCTAATCTGCGTTAGCGAAATTTCGCCTGTCTCAATAGGTCCCGACAAGCAATTTCAATATTTCATACACCTAACATTAGCATATTACGATTAATGCATGCATACACCCACCAGCACTTACAGCCGCAACTCTCCCTTCGTAATAATGCAAGTAAATGACTGCATAAAGTTGAATAATGAGAGACTGAAAGGCAATTACTCTGAATTCGAACTCAAACAAAGGAGTTTCGGGTTTCACTCAGATCGATATTGAGCACAATGATTCGTGTCCCAGTTTGCCGCAGAGAGTTATCCGAGTTTCACAAGTCATCCTGCGTATTCTCGCTCCTTCCCAAACACATAGCTGTTAATTAAACTTACGCAATTACGCTTCTTTGTTACCAACACCTAATGTTTGAATATAGGAATGTACGTTATTAATCGAAAGCGTTGGCATTTCGCTAAATCGCCCAAGTCGTTCAGTAATTGGCATTCAATGGATATGCGAGTACGGAAGACAGCAGCTGCGTGCCAAAGTGTATCTGTCGATGGTATAGTAAACATTCTATTATTAGATCGAAGTCGTGTCACCAGGAACACATAGAGCGTACTATTAAACGAGAGCGTTGACCTACGCAAACAAACTCAATATGATTTGCAGTGCAGTTGGTTCGCTTTGCCAAGAGTGGAACGGGCGACCATCCCGACGGTTTGGAAACACTACCGGTATCTTGCTTCCTACTCGCACCCACGTTTATTCATATCGCAGCCTAGCCTAGCTCTGAAATATACGGAACCGCTTAGTCCGTAGGCACATGCCATCAATTTGGACCGGGAAATAGTCAGTAACCGAGATCGCAACGTGTTGAGGACAATGTGATTGATGTCCGCGTAAACAGCTGCTCCTAACGCAATTCCGTACTACATGTATGATTGATTCACATATAAACACCAAATTTATTATACCTCATTTGTATATCTATAAGCCACGCTTCAATAGCCCCCATTTTATCATATTCCTCTATCATCACACCCGTATTAACTGTGCAATTGATACGACATTATACTATGTATGTGTTAACTCTATCCTCTCAAGTAGCCATGACAACACTTACAAGATAGTAAAATTAAGAGTAATAAAGATAAAGAACGCCTTAACAACCCCTTTAGCACATGCGCCAAAATGTGACTCTTAACGGTGACTTTATCCGCAGGCGCTAACCAGACGCCGAGAGGCTTTAGGTGGCAAAGCACCCGAGAGGCCAAAGAGCTCTTGAAGCGTCGTTAGTCTTGACAATGTGCCGCAAAACGAGTGAACACAGTAAACTTTCGCTATTGGAGACTGAGCATTAATTAGAGCCACAGACTGCTTGTTTGTGTACCTATTTCCTTGGGTTTTATTGTTGTTACATAATTTATAGAAGCAATATAGTTACTTACGAATTGTCGATATAAAGAAAAAAAGAGTAAATTAAATACGTACTCGTAAGCTACGAGATTACTTCAATGAACATTATGCGAATTATTTGCAAGCAGAAGAACGTGACGATGATTTATTCGAGGAACGCGTTAGAAAATATGTAAGGAGTAGAATGTGACAAGAAACAGGGATGGTATTACGTAGGAATTGAGAGGAATGCCTCCGAATGCCGTGCCCAGCCAAGAGTTCAAATTTCATATAGGACGTGTAAGGAACGCATGAAATATTCTTGGAGGATATGTAACGCTTGTTAAGTTCGGAAATTTACGCTATACCACCACAATTTGAGAGAAGCTTTAAAATTCTGTTCATTGAATTCCTAAAACCTATTAACCTGTTCTGAATCCATGCGTTGATATCGGTGATCTAATTCTAGTATCGGTGAATAACTTTATTTATATTCAACTATTCCTATTATAAAGCTAGAAACTACTTTTGCTTGGTTAAATGTTTTTTTAAAATAAACAAAAAATATGGTACCTTTATCTATAACATTTCGAAGCTATCACTTAACTTCCTTCCCAAGACCTATTAGTAGTTAATGGCTGTATGGACATGAAAAAATACTTAACACCAATTGCTTATAGTTGCATTGTTGGTATTGTTACGTCAGTTACAGACCATTAAACACATAAGTAATTAAGTGCATTTCTTATTACTTTTTTACGTTTTGTTACTTGACATTAGTTTCAACTTTTCTAGAACAATGTTTAAATAAGATTGTAAGAAAGGAAGTACCTTTATATAGTACATAAACGTATAAGTATTTATGCGTGACCAAATGAAAGAAATATTGTTTCTGTTAAGCCTTCTCGTATTACGTTAAGACTATTAAAAAATTAGAACTACAAAACGTGCCTGAAATCAAAGAGAACACAACTTTATGAGACAAACGGCGTATTTTATTTTAATTATACACCGATATATCGTCTTCTTTGAACGTTCTACAACCAAACGAAGACATTATATCGATAAATATTCTCAAAACGATTTTAAAGCCCCAATAAACGTAAACATGTCACGGCAGCAAAACATCGTTGCATTTAATTAGTCAATAATTTAAAATTCATTCTCGACGGTTAAAAGACTAAGTTACTTTTAAATATCGATATAAACACGACACTATTATTTTTATTCAAGTTGATTGACATACCTATATTTTATTCAACCTGTATTATCTTTAGAATAGTTGATATTATTTTTATTGTACAAATTAAAATACATAAATAAAGCCAGTTACGCAAACGGAATAACTCAAAGAGTCATTGAAAAACATGTATTTTCTCAATAAATTAGATGCTAGAAACAAATACATTTCTTAGTAGTTTCTTCGCCGTTCGTCCTAGACTAACTATAGTGCAGAGTTGGTAAACAGCATTAAATCTGCGCCACGTTACGTAGTTTGCTCATAACTTCGAAACCCATTTTATTTGCAAGACTCTCAAGACGTCAAGTTTTCTAATCTTGAAATAGTCTGAGAAATGTGCTCTTGCCTTGCTAGTCTGCTAAGTTTAATTCAGTATTACGCTTTCTGTACAGCACGAATTCTTAGCTCAGACGAATGAACTAAGGAACAAGTAATCTTTGTGATTAGGTATTGGTTGTTTCTTACATAATATGTGCTCTATTCTTAATGCACTAAACGTAATTGTTATTTACCTATTAATAAACATAAACTGATGAGTAATTTTGAGAATCCATTGTTTTGTTTCCTTGTCAGGTGTATATTTACATAGCTGCAATATCACTTACGACATTCCGAGAACATGAAACAATACGATTTTATAATGGTAGAAATTGTAGAAATATCTCTTACGTCGGTATGAGTAATATGATTATTGTTTTATCGAATAACTTATTATGTATTCATGAATCATTGTAAATTCCTTTTTTAATCAATGCAAATAAAATAAAAATCTGTAAGGTTGATTTTACTTACTGTCCGGTTATTAATATTCAAATACATTTAAATACGAATAGGATAAGTACAAACACGCTATTCAAGTTAAAATTATCAGTATTTATAGAAGAGCGTAGCATAATTCGATATTTATTACAAAAAGCTGCAGTAACTCGAGCTTAAAATTAGGGGCGATCAAAGAGCAGTTGTCCATTTCTTTTGAGATATGTGCTCTCTTATCGGGCCCCTCTTTTTAAGCCTCAGGTAAAATGTGTGACAATATATTCAGATTCTTTGTACACTGCCTGGCAAAAGAAGCGTATTCATGTATTTGAACCACGTGCGGAGGCAGCTGTGCTAACATATTAAAAAGTTCACAACAATATGTGACAGTATGGGAAACGGTGTACATTCTTTTTATCGGTGTTATACCGGTTGGTGCTCTACTAGGTTTGACCGATTAGGACACAATAAGGTGTTATTATTATTCAGTACTAGCGTCTTTTTCTCTGAATTTAGCATACCCGATTCGTAATACGTATTATATAATGCAAATGGCAAAAGATATGTATGTTATTTGTAATTGTTTTTGTCCTGATACGCACATCCAGTGTATTAATCCATCATAAGTGTTTACTCTCTCATATAATTGCACAGATATACGAGTAAATAAAAAATAATTAATTGATATATAGATGCATCTATCGTTAATTTATTGCATTTAAGAACGTATTATTATTGTATAATTTATATATTAACCTTTGATAATTAAAGTATTAATTAGTTCTAAAGGATTTTATTACCTTCAGATAGAACACCGATTTACTCATTTTTATGATACAGACTCACAATTAACTTAACAATAAATCGTAAACTTTATAGTTATAATTAATGATAAGTCCATTTAGCTAGTGCTATAGTAATACTGCTCGGATAACATTATTTTTTAGCAAAACCAATATTTTTAATACTTTGTTATGAAAGAATATCCAGTTTCCCGGAGTTCAAATCTGAAGACTGCGTTGTATTCACAGCAACCTATTCAACATCCGAGGTCGTCATATATGCAAATAGCATTTTATTTATCGACTGCCACAGTAGGTATAGTCGATCAAGGCTGCTTACATTGTTCTGGTCACGTAGTTTAACGTTTGATAATACATTGCGTGACACGATTAAAGTAAACTAAAATGTGATAGTAAGTTATCGTCAATGTATGCGTCAACACAATATGATAGCTTATCCCTAGACAAGTTATCTGTTGCGTTAACTTATATAACTTGGATATTGGAGTTATGCCAACTGCAACCCGAGACTAAGGGGACATGAACTCTGGATAATGGATCAAAGACCTATCTCTACGTCCACATCGGATAACATTTTTTATGTTTATTATATACATACAACACATTAACCTTGTTGTTTCCCACAGAAACAGGGTAGGCAAAATGGCAAAATAATTATGTTATAGGCACTTTTAACATTCTATTTGACCGTATTTATAACATAAACTCTTCATGTCATGAGCTATGGGACAGGTTAAAAACAATTTGTTGAAAATTGATTTGAAAGTATATTAGTATAATAGGAAGTTAAGTAAGAAAGACAAATTGATAAACTGGGCGTCTATAGAGAAAATTCATCCGCGTTGGCGTTTGCTTAGCATTAATCATATCATGTAACAAACAGTATTCTCGTTTATTTAATCGATGAACTATAAATAAACATGAGAAATTATCCTGCGAGGACGGTCTACGATTCAAAAGATGTCTGTAGAAAATTACAAACAGCACATTACATTACGAGACGATACTTAAACGATCAATAAAGATCGCTGTAACCAGAGAAAAGTTCAAAGAGTTATCAGCTATCAACAGTTATGGAGTGCACAAACAGACACGTTCATATGCGTTTCGGTAAACATTGGCTGTACGTAAAGTAAACACGCATAGTTGATAAGAATGGTATCGTGTTAACGTCCGACTCAAGGCGAATGCTGCGACTCACGACTCACCTAAATGCCAAGTGGCTAAGCATTGGAGAGGCTAGATTGTACACTGCGCGCTTAGAAAAATGGATCTGTCAAGAGTTAGGTATTAGTTGGCGTTTTTATAGATTGTACTCTTTGCTATCTTTTAAATTACAAGCAAGTAAGACGTGTCAAGTCATAAGGACGATGCATTTATTCCATTTTGATCTCTTTATCGATTTGTTTTTTAATGTTATTATGAATTGTTAGATTAGAGACTATCAACTGCCGTACAGGTCTCTAAGTTTACAATACAAATAGAAAATAGTTTCTCGGGCAAAGACAATAGCATAGTTATTTGGAAAATAAAGAAGTAAAACTTAAGCTTTTAATAAATGCTCGTATGTACATATAGTTATTACTCTTCTTTAAAATATGAATAGTTAAATAGTTAATGATATTTTAGAAACAAACTAAATTTACTCAGGTGCCATTGAGTCCATTTTATTAGCTTGTTTTGATGCGTGGTAATTACTAAGCCGTTTGTTAGAAATAGCTATTCGAAGACAAGCGTGACGTCAAAATGCAATAAACAGCCAATACCGGTAAATACTAAAGGTAATAAAAACCTTTCACGCATTAAATTAGAAGTACAAAATGTCCCTAAAATGAACTCTTTAACCAATTAGTCTAATTCAGGCGGATATTAGGAAAAGATGCCTAGACAAACTCGATCGCAAAAATAATAATGTTTTAAAACAGTAATATTTGAGTAGTTGGCAACTCGATGTTGGAAAAATACTCATACCTATATAAAGGTTTTATTTTAGTTTTAATCCTTCGTGCCAGTCTAGCGTTGCAGGCTAATCACAATGGCTTATCTAATGGATTCGTAATGTTCAAATCCTAGATTAGGTGACTAATGCTTTATATGAAACGCTATACCTGATTTACTGCTAACAAAAATCTTTGCTACTGCAATTATTCTGTTAATTTCCTAATTTATGTATTATAATTATTTTATAAAATAATGGATTGTGAAAGTATTTTGAATTATCCATATTGTCCAAAACATCTAAAATTCATATTTTTTTCGCTCCCCTATAATTGACCCGTATATTCGTAATAATGTATAAATGCTTAAATTATAGACATGGGAATTTAAGGCTAATATCATCTTAAATATGACATGTTAATGCAATAGCTCACGTGTTCCACTCAACATTTAAGTCACATCCGGTGGCCTTAATCTCTGTGTTTATTGATACAAGCTTAGAAGTAATCTTTATAAAAATTAGCACCATGTGTTTAGTATAACATTAGGTAATAGTTTTTTGTATACGCACTCGAAAACCCAAGATAAGAGTGCAAACATTCTTTAGCTACCTCAAAAAATAGCATGTAGTATTAGAGAGGTAATCGGTTAAATCGTAGAAGATATAAAATGAAAATAGATAAGTTCGACGCGGTATAGCCCACTACTTTAAAACTTAAATTAAGTCACAAGTACTGTTATTAAGGATTTTCTAATCCATTTACATAGACTATGTTTCAAAACAGAAACTAGATAACCATTTTACAATAGCTGTCACCTTAAAATATTCAAAGGAAACTTTCCATGTAGCGAAGTAAAGGGAAAGCTCAAAAGTGGGCACTTCAGACGATAACAGGATTAAGCGAGTTTAAAATTTCATCTAAGCCATGTTCGCTGACTCTTGGATGTACTTGGCAGTATTTAAGCAAACAGTTCTCGTTTTTCCCGACTCCTTGGGGATGTAAAGGATTTGCCGAGAATTTAGGTTCGCGAGAAAATCTACAATGTTTATTTACTAGTCTTTTATGCAATTAACTCGTGTTGACGCGAGTAAATCTATTACCATTCTTAAACACATTTTAAATGCCTAGTACATGGTTAAGAGCTATTTAAAATGTCATAATTACAACGTGGTCGTTCAGTAATGGGTGACACGCATAAAATCATTAATAACGCACCATTGTAGGCAATCGATAAGGTGCAAGCATTAGCATTAACCTCGATTATGGTTAGGGTCTATGACCTATAAGTTATTCTAAGGATCGGTAAGCGAGCGGGCGGCCTAATATGGCGAGTGTTATGTAAGTAGGCTGTTCACGTCGCCACCTCGCCAGCCTGCATCCCAAGGCCCCTGCAATTGAAAGTTGTCCAAACAATCGCTGGAAACCCGAGCAGGTGCCGAGGAAACTTCCAAAACAGCCGGGCTAGACAAATTAATAATGCTATAGCCCATTAACAGCAGACCAGCGTAATGATAACGTCAAAACCTTTGCATGGTCGGGGTGGCATTTAAAGGGAGCAGTTTAATACATAAATTAGATTGTTCAGTGTCTAAATACGGACAGGGGTGGCTCGGCGGGGGCAGGGCGAGCGAGACAAATAATAGCGGCACGAGGTGCATTCTGCAATCGATCAGCGCTGAACGAGCCACCGTGAAACGATTGCTAGGCCCTGCATTCGAATACAAAACAAACAGCGAATCAGTCATCCCGAACCGACAACAATCATCAATAACTCAACATTATATTGCATAGTTATGCCTATAGGGCAACATCCTGCGTAGGCCGGTATTACTAAGGTGAACTCGATCGGTTACGAATAAGTAATCGTAGCTGAGGTTCGACTCGATTATGTTTCCACTCACGCCCGACATAGAACCGACGAAGACGAGTCATACATAAACTTCGTTATAGTCACTGCTGCGATAGTCAAGGCTTTAATTTTTATATTGATACCTCGTACAAATGCCATTTTCTACTTTCTATAAAGAATGTTTGAATATTAAGGGCACGGTATAGCAAAGTGTCAACGTAGAATTTTTATAATTCATATTCCTCCTGATGCGATACATATAAAATATATTTGTTGATCATATATGTAATTTAATATAACAGGTATAAAGTGAAACTAAACTCATTTTGTCCATAAATCCTTGTCATTCTAGCGCTGAGTAGGTATTCTAGTACTTAGTTCTTGTCAGTGCAGGAAATATCAGGTGTAGAAGCTTTCTCACTGATACTGGGTGATAGACACAACCCTTTCTACTTTCTTTGGCAAGAACAGGAAGTATTTACGAGAGCCCATGTGTTGATAAGAAAAAAGTTTCCGTACTTTTATCGGTTTACCAGTGCATGTCTTTTTTATATTGGCAATAAGTTTAAATGAAAGTTCATAATCAGTTTTTAAATAAGTTAATAAATTATTACATCGTCTAGTTTTTTTACACAAATCCATATCATGGTCTATGTAAAAAAAAAATATGATCATTTCGTAACATGTAAACAAATGACTCAACCTATCCACAAAAAGAGCAACATGTGTGTTCAATAAGGAATCGAATGAACCCATTATGCAAGGCGCTAGTAGTCCCTGCGACACAAATAAGGAAAATGGCTCTATAAAACTCAACAATGGTCGTAGTCGGTCCACTCGCCAGTATCAGATTGCCAGGCGAAGCCCTAACAAAGCTCTCTGAGTCTAGTCTACAATGTGTTTAGTTTCGAGATTAGACCCATCCCGACACCTAACACGGATTTCTGATAACATTCAGACCGCTTTCTAAATGTAAATTAGTTTAATCTCGACTTACGATTGTTCTCAGAAATTATTACATGACCCTTTTATTCTGTGTTATTAATATGGAACCTGTACAGTTAAGTCATCAATTTTAAAGTAATAAGAACTATATTGTCTAACATGACGCTACTATTCGTATAAAATAATTGAAAAATACATTTATGTTAAATTCTCAGAATCATAAATAAAGCCGTCCCAAAACCATAGTTAACTCAACGTTAAATCGATCCACCTCTTCGCAAAAAGACGAGTGAGTAATCTTGGCAGTGAAAGAGTGGGCGTACGAGGAAATAGGTAGAGCCAGGGCTTGCGTGAGTCAGCCGCACGCACCCTCCTCAGCTGAGCATTCTATTTCAATGTCAAGAACGATCGATACGAGAGAGGCGATGTAAAATTTTCGGGCGTTTTCGGGCATACTAACCTACCGTAATATGCGGGGGTGCCACCGATCAATATACGGACGCGAAGACGCCGCGCAGTTATAAAATAATATCGACTATTTGCGGCGGCTTCCTTTGTTGCCATGCTCCTTTGTGTTTATTTTCGTTTTACTACACGTTTTGTGATTATAAACAAACAAAGAGATTCGCGATTTTGGACCAAATAAGAACCTATCGTAGCTTTTACTGTTATTTATTCTTAGTAACATTATGAATGACTATGAAAGAAAAGAAAATAAACAAGAGATCCGAAGTAGCTCTTTGGAAGTATTCCTTTAGAATGCAAATAGTTCCTTTGGAAAAGTTGAAGTGCAGCTACTAACCCTGTTGAGCTATTGCACAAACGTCTCAAAATCTCGTTTGGCTTGGAAAAACAACGGCCACAAACATCTCTATTCAACTGGGGGATCCTCGGAAATCAATATTCAAGCCGTCTTACACCTCATCAGCATGCATACTCCGAGGCAGAACCTTTCGAAATAACCGCTGCGCTGAAATTGCGAATTTGCACAGCAGATGCTGACGAAAAATAAAGAATTACAATGACGGCTCTTTAAAAACGACAAATTAAAAAAGTTGCGGAAAGTGAAAATCGATGGAGCACGAATGAAATCAAGCTCGGCTGCAATTACACTGAGTAAAGGGAGGCAAAGCGGTAATATTAAAGGACGAAAACGAGCGCTTCATTACTGGGGAATACTGGCAATAACAATACGGCTAATGGCGGCACTCCGAGCCCAGTCTGGAACTCTACCGAGAATACCTCAATGAAAACATTTCTCTTTTAACCAGTCTCGTTTATGCCGTTCTCTGTCGTTTAATCTGCAACTAATATATAGGAGCTCATAACAACAATAGTTACGCGTTTTCCTTATTCTGATAATGAACAATGGTTTGTAATGCCAACAGCTAAGAGACGAGAAATCATAATAATAATCCGATAAATGTGAGTCACTGTACGTGGTTGTTACAATGCAATGTGTTAGGTATTCGTTCAATATAGTGTGAGGATAGGTCGCGCACGTAAACAGAGAATGTTAGTGGAGAAAAAGCATCAAGTAACTAGCTCGTCACGGTTTTACGTTCACGGTTCATATTTCAATTACGCTACGCGGCTCAGATTTATTAAATGATAAGCCAAACAGTCCTTTATGAAGACTTCACGGCTATGAAGATCAAAACTCAAGATTATGAATTAAACTTGGAATAAAATATAATAGAATGAATACATACATAGGAAAATTATTTCATGCTATTAATCATAATTAAGACCGTGTGATTTAATATATCCAAGAAACATGTGTAATTCTTTTTACCATATTAATCAAAACTTATTTATAAACTATACAAACTTGAAACCAAAGAATCTGAGATACACCATTTAACTTAAACTTGTTTTGCCTGATACATGATTTTATGCTTATAATGACAAGAATCTCGTTTAGTGAAACGCACCGCACGCAGTATAGTTATTTATTACCCTAATTTGCTTATTTACACTTCTAAAAACACCCAAACTGTTATCGCTATTTATGACATGCAATGTAAGGTATAATTAAATATTCTATTAGGACGGTATGCGTGGTTATTTATATAACTAGAGATGTATAGTTACTATTAAACTATTTTACAAAACAACGCCTGAAAACATACCGGTACTTCTATCTACGTAACTACATAACTATTTAATTGTATTGTTGTTCAGAGAGTGACTAATTGGAAACATTTCTATTTGAACAAGTGCTGCCAAACATGAAACAAGCCGGTAAGGCTACGAAACAATACAACTTAAATACTGTTGACCAAAAGGTATGCTAAAACATTTTAAAATTCTATTCATCATTCGCAATATTTGCCAAGAGCTAGAAGCTAGTACCTCGCAATGTATGGAAGGTTTATAATATACAAGTGGGTCAACCAGTCGGTTCGACGACCTCTCTAACCGACTTCAGGGTTACGTGCATACTCGTAGATATAATAGCAAATGTTATCAAGTAGCGACATTGTTGCCTTATTTATGATAATACATCTTTGGTGATTATGCCTCGCAAACATTTCAGGCTATTGTGTGTTTAAGTTATGTGATGTTTACGAAAGGAACGATTTCAGATAGTGTTTATTGAAAATAGCAACATTTTAAATTGTAACGAATTGTAAAAGTTCTCTTTGTATGCGTAGTAGACTAAAAAAACATGTTTAGACGATTTACTCTGAGAAATAGGACGTATTATGATGTTGATATTTTATTTTGTTATTAAAATTTGGATAGTGTTTTCGAATAATATTATTAGTTTTTCTGTTATGTTGTTTATTCAGCTAAAGCAACATAAAACAAATGGGGTTTCTGTGTAACATTGTGGTTATTGTGTTTAGTTACTTCTTTAGCCACATTATGACATATAATCTTCGAGGTAATATCAGTATCTAAAACGTGCGTGGAATATGGAGTTGTCGTGTTAAATATCACATAACACCAAGGTATTTTATCTTACTTCTTTGTCATATTTTTAGCTTATATATGGACTTTGGGACTTTATAACTATATTCCTTGCTATACCAATTGTAAGAAAAATAGTATAAAGTAATAAATCGATATATGAAATATCTAGAAAATTAGGAGCTCAACCCTATCTATATATACATAAAACACTAGGGTGGATTACTTTAGGAAGATTTAAGTCATCTAGTTACCTATTGGCTATTATATGATATCAAAGATTTCCTTTAGTGTAAATGCAAGAAATATTTCTTAAAATATTACTTTCAAAGTGTTATTATTTACAGACATTACCGATTCTGATATGATAAAGGTTAGTAGTAAACTCGAAATCGTACGATGAAGTATTTTATTTACTGAAATTAGTGTGTGACACACTGAGATAAAATGCAATTTACGTTATCGCGTATCGAGTATAATATTAATTCATGCCATTCGCACCATGAGAGTAGAATCTAGTTATCAAGCGAACGTTTGATAAGCAATGCAAAAACAATGAATGAATGAATAAATACGTATTCAAAAAGCCGATTTTATTTTACGCCAATCAAATTAGTTAATTCAGCTTTGAGTAATGTAACGGAAAACTAATTATATATAAGTATTCCTTAGAACAAATCTTAATGTTTTCCTTCTGCTATAAGAGACTAATTTTTCTCTCTAAATTATTCTAAATTATTCATTTAAGCTCTTTTTTACTATATGGTAATAATGCATGCCTATTCATCTCTAGTCAACATTTAGTACCGATACTTGTCGTAATTGTATGCCTAAATTAGTCCTCAGAGACGTGTCTACCCACTCCGGCGCTCAGCCGATAAGCAACTCGACGTGTGGGCCGTTGAATAAATTAAATTACAAGCAAAAAGAGCGTGGGACGAATAACTCGCTTATGTGCACTATATGATACAAGAATTGAATGACGTCGGAAAACGTTGTTTATGCGATAACTTACAATGTAACTACAGCTTACGTGACTAAAACGGCCTAAAAGTTAGTCGTAACATAAACATAACTAACCGTCTCAACTGTAAACCGCTGTGCTATGAAGTAGTCACACGAATGTTAGATCATCACCATTGAAATTGTGCTCAAAGCTTACTTGTCACAAGAGTCACTTAACTAGTTGAGTGTTAAGTACATCGTCAAAAGGCTATTGGAAGAGAGTTTCTAATAGTTTCTATTCAATGCATATCGTATATCTCAACGACGAAATGATGAACTTGTTTCAATTTTAGATCGTTGGTTGTCTGTTTATTTAAATACTTAATCTGCAAGTTTAAATAGCTGATAACCGATTTCATAAAATAATATACTAAATTAAAAATGGCAGGTACTGATAACAAGTTTTCGGTAATATGTTAATTAGTTTACTGAATAACTTATCTTAAAATAAAGATTGTTAAATAAATGGTGATGCCTTAATATGGCTTATATGATATCAAACTTCAATGCTACTAATATAAACCATGGAGAGGAAATGATGAAAATAATATAACTAAAAAATAAATACATGTGACCCTCAGCTTATTGTAGATTTTTGTAATGACATCTAGTTACTAATGAGCTTCATAATCAATAGTGTAAACTTCTCTTATGACGCGAATTTATTTATATAGCTACAAAACTATGTGTACAACCTCACGTGTACTCACTCAGTCACATACGATGTTTGTTTTTAAATAAAGACTTATCTGTGCTAATATTAGAGTTATTGCACAACAGAGCTAATGTTTATATTTAATCTTTAACAAACATAGTTTATATACGTCTCCAGTTATTTTCAGAAAATACAATTTTAGATGTTGAATTTATCATCACAGTCGTCAGCTTTGATAAATGCGAGCTTCAATCCCGAATAGATTTAATAAATTAGCCACTTCTATATTTCCAAACAGGACGGTCTTTGAAAACTAGAGAATTTGAGAATAGTTTTTTTAGAAACATAAATGGATACAAAAAGTATATTTGTCACGAAAGAACTTGGTAAAATATGTAGGAAAAGTAGCAATTAAGTACTAATTCCCTTATATCGACTAGTAAGCGTTACGTTAGACGCATTAAATTTTATATCTCCACTGGAATCCTGTGCCTTTGGAGCGCAATTCTGTTTGTCGCGATTGCATTCAAACGGTCTAAAATGTAAACAAAAACTGGTCTGAGCCTCGCAGCACTTATACGGCAATGTTGCTGCGAGAGAGTTGTGATATGGCTGCAAAAAATCATGATATAAATCGAAGCCATTCGAAACGTTTATGGCCCGACTAGTTCACACGACTGTTACACCACTAGCGAAGATATACCCAGATCTAGAAATTGTGTTGCAGGTATCAGTATTTAGGCAATGCTAAGCATAGGTTTACATTAAGCTTGTCAATATGCCTAAATAATCCATTAGTACTGCGTCATAATGTATGATCATTGAACTGCAAATAAGATTGAACATTTTAAGGTTCGTTAAAAGTTTCTATTATCGATCACTTAGTACTTTCCTAAACGTGTCCGTGACTTTCAGCATCAAACTACTTAACTAAGTGATTTCTAATTGCGTCTCAGTAATCTAGGTATGCTAAAACATGCACTAATGCATGATGGGTGCTCAATGGGACTCGCGATACAGGAGGTCGTGTTTACACTTAGCTAATCACAGGTCGATTCTAAAGAAACCACGTCACGATCCGCATGCGGGAGCCTTGGCAGAGGTGTAACATTTCAACTATACATGAGTGGTCTCAGTCACCACTGGCGTATCAAATTACTCAAGAAGAACGCTTGCATCACCCCTTTTTCATTGAGAGAAACACCACACAAATGCACAAACCTCCAATTCATAACGAACTAAAAGAATGGCACAATTGAGGAGCTCGTGGGAAGGATTTAAATCAGGTTCAAAAGCAATAAAGGAGCGCAACGAAGCCCGAAGGTCAGGGTAATTGAAAACGCAGCCCGTCCCAATCTGCAGTACAAAAACAGACGTTTGAAGTGGACAAGAAAGATGGCGAGGCCCTCGAGAAATACAGGTCCGCGTGTGCAATCAATATGCAGCGAGACAGCGGCCCTCCATAAATAGAAGAAATGGTCGCCACTTTAATGATCGTACCCCGAGAAACGTGCTCGACTTGTCACTGCTGTCAATCAGGTTCCAGCGTTGAATTTATTAGAAAGACTTGTCATTGTTGAGCGTAACCTGATTGCGGACTGAGTGATGGGACGAGAAATCAAAGCAAGTGCGGCCCTGAAACTATTGAGTGTCGAAATGCAACCGTACTAGGATTGTACGAAATGAAAAAACAACCATGAAGATACAAGATATTAAGCCATTAATGGAGGTAATTATACACAATGGAGCAGAATAAAAAAAGATACAGTTTAATTGTTATGAAGTACTTATTAAAATTAAAGATCCAGCGGATTGTGCAAAACGAATGAAACTTAATGCGATGGCCCTTATTACAAAATAGCGTGAAAAAACCGAATCAATTCTGACATCAACGTTGATGACTTACTCGTTTCAACATTTTTTTATTCACTGTAAAACAAAATGGAATGGAGATTAAAGCTACTATAAAATAACGATTCTCCATGGAGGTAACGGCTTGTAGTCATGCGATATTTGGAGTTCCTCCCAGCGTTATGGGTCTCCCAAGATCCAATAAAGTTCATATAACTGCAGTTGTTTTTTTTTTTGTGTTTATGCGTCTCCCTAATTTTTAAACAAAAGAACTTAATTTTAATATTTTACAAGAAACACTTTTTGGCATCATTTCGAATCAAATAATCTATCTGATTTTCTTCAAACCTCACTTTGGATCCACCCCAAAAAGCCAGCCCATAACTTCACTAAGGGCCCAACTTATCTCCGCTGTTATTCAATCAGCGTGACAGTTTGTATCACCAGCACTTAATGCCAAGTGACGTAGCGCTGGACAGTATCAAGCAATAAACACAAACGCAACAAAAATAGCATGACGACCTCTCATCGCAGGGGAACGACCTGCCTCAAGTGGCTCAAGGCCTCATCACATACAAACAAAACAACCAGCGGCCATTTGAATTGTAAAATGACTACTTTCCGTAATAAAACAATGAAGAGGATGCCGTTTAATTAATTAAGAATTTCGTTCAGTGAGAGTACTGAGGCGAGATTCGAGTGTAATGTTTCCTGTCACCGGAGATCGGGTAGCTTGTTTGTAGAGAGCCGTACGTATGAAAACTCTTTAGGTATCACATTACGGTGTTGTGAATTTTGATTAGGCAGGTACATAAACAGGAATGTATGTATGAATGCTCTATCGTCCTATTAGAGTAGCATAGATATGCTTGTACGAGTTTTTATGACTATAATCATATCGAACTCCACTCAAATGATAGTTGATTGATAATGAGCATTCCAACATCTAACCTAACGAATGATTTGAATTGCAACACACGTAAGTACTTCACAAATCAATATACCTAATGAGACATAATCGTGAGTACATATATCTCAATAATGCTAAGAGAAAAGGTGTGTTGAGACCAGACTGGATTGGTAATTAAATTAGCCAGGCATCCGAACAATGTTTGCTCTTGTGAAAATGGCGGTGCACCGGCGCCTCCCATGACAGCATTTTATCGCGAAAAGTGTCAGAGCGTTTTTACAGCGAACAAACGAAACTTTCACCTTTTGAAAATAAATATTTTTGCACATAAATAACGTGTAGCGACACTCGCTGCCAAAGTTTTGCAACTCCAAACAATGCCCTAGGGCCGGCAACTTCGCAAACGCTTTGTTCATAATCGTCAAAACTTAATTGCGTTGTTAAGTGTGTTTTAAGAGTTAAGTTATGCGAAAGAAATGAAAACCCTTTTCTAAAGATATTTGTCAAATTATCATCTCATTTAACAACCTAAAAGAAAATATTACTTTTTATTTTTAACTAGAGCTTACCTTTATCTGATAGGAATTCACTTTATGCTTAGGAAGCAAGTTGAAGGTTGAGAAGTCTAGTCTTCTGGAGAAAATGCCATTGGCACCAGCTCCGGCTCTGTAACAAACAAGCAGTTCATTAAATTTCAAACATTTAGAAACGAACATAAATAAATTAAGATTTATCATTCACAAATGAAAGATTTACGAGGAAATCTAATATGTAATATTTCAACCCATGTATCACTATTATGTTACGGACGATGATTAAACTAAACAGATAAAAACTTGGTCTTTAAACTTGAGTTTACTTTTGAATTACCTTTATTTGGGACAATAAACTAGATTGGCATTGTAATTAATATAATGGTGCACGCAATCAATGAGAAAGAATACGCAAGTAACCTCAGGTCGATCAATCAAAGCTAATTAAGCAGTTGAAATAAATTAACCTCATCAACGGAAGGGTTAACAGGACCTTAAATATTTATCACGGTTCTCTAGCCCTAGAAAGATAACCATCCCACGACTTACGTAAAAGATAACCATACGCCTTAAAGGCGCACGATTTTCAAATGTGATTATGAAATGGTAATAAGTAATATTTTGGCCAATAAATGTATTATTTTAGGGGTTTAGACTATTATTTAGAAATAAAAATGATATTTCGTACGAAATTATTTATTTTAAAATTTTTTTAACAAAATAAAGTTATCTTCTTCAAAAATTTACAAAACTTTACAGTCTTCTATGTAAATTGACTAAATTATGAGAAATCACTAAAGTAATGCAATTTTTTCGTATAAACTAGTTTGACTATTAAATAATCAATCTCAAAAATCAATTATTACATCAAAAAGGGCACTTTATAAGCAGGCATGACAAACTTCAATTCTGTGTTCACCACACAGTGTTTTTCGACATTTGGCGGAAGTAGTTTTCGGCATTCCTTTTTTTTTAGACGAGTACAGTAGTTACAGTAACGCCTTTCTTTGCTGGAGGCTCTTCGTTATCTGCAGAAGCTTGGCCATGGAGCTTTGGGAGAATATTTTCAATATTACTCCGAAAATATCTTGGCAAAGTGGGAGCATCTAATCTTTCCGACATCAAAGTGGCAGTTAGCCGAGTACTAAGTTTTTTCATGTGTTCTCGTCGGTTTAATGACTTTTCATTTTCAGACAAAACATTATGATAATATATGATATACGAATTCACGAAAGTAATGTTCAAAATACCATAAAACATTGCCATAGGCCATCTATTAGTTTTCCTTGAACAAAACATAGCAAAACACATTTGATCGAAAGTCAACCCCTCTTTAGTTTGATTATAATACATTATTATATCCGATTTGCCGGTAGTTGAGTTGAGGACACGTTCTTCGTCGCACGATGATAAGAAATAAACCATCTTTGATGGTTTGGGTTTGTACGAAACTATCGTCAAAGGTCCATAGTAATTTTACAGCTGCAAACTGGTCAAGATCGTGTATTTTTTAATTTCCCAAGGTTCTGTTGCATTTGATCATCTGCCAATCTTCTTTTGCTTGTCATATTAATAAACTAAATGATCTCAACTGAAATAAAACACATAAACATCACTTTATGTTCAATAATACGACAGCAAAAAATCGCTCAAAGTTACATAAAAGATAACCATACGCCTAAAGAGCGCATGAGTCTGCTGTGTTGTCTAAACTATGGTACTTACTGCGAAAATATGGTCATTACGTGGAAGAGTAGATCGACGACGGAGTTGGTTGAAAAGCACAACTCGATACGTATTGTCAGTCGAAAAAGACAGCACGATATTCATCGCGCGGGCGCCTTTGCGACGTAGGTTATCTTTCTAGGGCTAGAGAACATAAAATGACGTTTTGACCCTATACTGTGATAAATCTATAAATAAGCTAACAAAAATAAACGTAGTCAAATAATTTAATCAAATACAAGATAAGACCTTGGAAATTAAAATTGTATATCAAGAATGATTATGAATAATTTCCACATTCTATACTGTATTTATTGATAATAAACAAGGTGTGTTCACAAGATTATTATTATTTGGAAAGTAGAAACATATGAAGACCTGTTTGTGGGACTTCATTAAAGATTAAAGCGATACCTTGTTTAAATATGTACGATTTGTTTATACAAATCTGAGCAGTTTTTCTTGGCTGATGGATTCTATCAAGGTTAAGAATGTTTGTGTTTCAATTTATGATATCTATGCGAATATGTATGAGGTTATGCATTGGTTTGAGATAAACAATATCTTATAAAACTTACATGAATTATTCTTTATCTTGACATTTTGTCATGTTGTTATAAATCAAAAGTAGTGTCCATATAATTTCAATATCACACCGTCATAGGTAAACTAACCGTCATATTTCATATAAGAGACTTTGTAACATGTTTCCCAAATTAATATAAGAATGTAGGACAGTTGGTAACTAAGGAATTTGTTTTACTAGCTACGCAACTGTCTGTTATTTGTAGTTTCACATGGTTGCATCTCTATAATACATAACTTAAGGCGGGTGCACTTTAATTAGCGTGTTGTGAAGTTGTTAAGTGATTAGTAAACACCATTAGTTGGTAAGAAGCAGACATCATGAAGCGGTTCATAAATCAAACTGATGTTTTATTCATTTAACAGGATTTTAGCAATAGGAACATACTAAGGTAATTTCATTTTTCATTCACATACGTACATCAGAATTATATACGAGTATATTACCCCCAGGTGATGTTAGAAAATAAAAATACGATTCTTAGTCTAAACATCAATTAACAGTAGAATTAGTAATAACGATAGTGCAAAAACGTCGCTGTTAAACTACCTTAAGGTAAGACTAGAGACAAGGTGGTTTAAAACATGTTCTTGCATTTATCTAAGCCCAGCTGTCTTGTATTTACATATTTATCTGCGTACATATACTGGGTAAACATCTAAAGACGACGCAAGATAATGTATTGCATTTATATACCACCTTATTTAAAATCCTAGTTTTTTATTTCATCAATCAACCAGATTGACCTATATTTCATTTCCATGCCAGTGGGAATGTCTATAAAAAACGCGATAATAGTGATATTCTTACGAGCAGAGTACTACGCAACTGGGCCCAAAGCGACGACAGAGCCGTGAGCATAACTCGTTTTTTTCGTTGCCAAGGCCAAGGACAAATATTAGATACCGGTCGTCGTATCTCGCCGGTACATTCAATGTAAACACACCTCGCTTTACCAGTGCATGTGATAAAAAACGTTGATAACAACTTCCCCGATTGTTTATTCAACAATGGCTAAGCAAACTAGCAAGAGGATAAAATACTTTGTAAGCTAACCACGTCGACATTTAAATTGCAAGTTTTTTTACTATAAATAGCAGTCACTTGTTCCTAACGTGCGTGTTTTTAAAAAACGTCTCGAATGTATGTTTAAATTTACGACTCCTGTGTTGTAATACATATTTTGATGCCGCATTTTTATATAATATTCGAATAACGTGCTGCTAGGTCTTCATAATTTTAAATGTAACATAAATTTTTTTAACATAGTAATAAACTTAGATAGCTGATGTATTTACTTAGGTATATAGGTACGTAGATAACCATAAAAGAATAAGAGAAATTTCAACATTATTTTCTATCCAGTCTTAAATAACCAATTTTATAAGATGATGGAGGAAAGAGCACCGCATCGAATTCCCTACTTACATCGATACAGGATTGGTAATCCTCAAATATGAGATAAGAAATGCCACCCATAAAGATTACCTTTGATACTATTATGGACCATTATCGATCTTGATTAAACCCGACCCAGGCTGAATCCTGTCAACGTAACTTGCTCTTTGGAATACAAAATACCTGGGAGATCGAGTCTTGAATAAATTTAACATGTTATCTGAACAGAAATTGATTCTTACATTTGAATGCATATACTCGTACTAGAATTCGCTATAACTAAAACAGAAAATTGTAGTATTATACTGATATTTATTTCTATAAGAGAAATATGATAATAAATGTACTAAATCATGAAAAACAGCGTCTTGAATTGGTAGTATAATGTAAACACTATCTTTATAGCGTTATTATTTTTCAATAGTATCGTAAATTCAAAATCGGTGGTGGGTGGATTATGTCATTCAGAAATGAGTCAAAATATCTTACAAATCATTTTAATCTGATGTCTTACTAGAAATAACATTTTCACATTCATATTAAATTTACGCACGAAACTATAAGTTTGAATTTTCCTGAATAAAAATATAGAGTTTTAAATTATCTATACGCACTCGTTGCCTTACGAACACGCGTGCAGCTTAGTGGAATTAACAATTAAGCGCATAACTACTGTTTTTATCGTTCCATAAATTATAGAAGCAAGATCAAAATCTTTATTCGATAGTTGTATCCCAGAAACTTCGAATGCATTTCGTTTTAAAGAGATTAATAGACAACATTGCACGCCGAATCTTGGTTCTACTGTAAATACTATCGAAACTAGAACATAAATGCTATACAAAAATACAACATCGGTACGTGACATAAAGAAAAATAAACAAGTTCGTTTCAAATTGTAACCCAGAAGAAATAAGATTATGAGTCATACTAGAGTATGTTGTTTTGCAATTATTTTTATACATAGCAAGTGACTATTCAAAACAGCTGAACTTCGTATATTTATTAGAGGAAAATAAAATCGTATGGTGGAAAAATACAACGTGCAGATCATCGTTAATTATCGAAATCAAGAGGCTTACTTTTTAATACATTTATTTATTCTGATATCAAAAGCATTACACTAAATACAGGGAATTTAATTAATATCTGTAGAATAAACATCATTTACTATGTTCGTATTTCTGTACATAGCTATTTTAGCATAGCACCATTCAAATAAGTACCTATTTGTAACCAAAACCGTATCATTAGTAAAAGGCGTGGGTTTTAATTAAGTTGTTTGCTGTCGAACGCGCCCAGTATACTCATATACAATGCGCAGAATCAAGTTACTGTTCTGCACCGGTTCACTGTACATTTATTTATACTGCGCTCGAGTCCACCTATGGTATGTGTAGCCAGCGTATCTCATCCGAGGAGACTATTGCCGTGGTCTGGTAACCTTGACTAGAAGATACTATGAAGGATAAAGCAATAAAAACAAGGAAACCTTAGAAGTACTATTGGTTTATTGCACGTTTCGACCGTTTTTAAATGGATATGTTACTATGTAAGGCTTGTTTACGTAAACTAATATCGCTTTAGTTTGGTCACAAAATCGAGTTGACGTACATAGCAGGGTCGATACAATGTATTATAATAAAGTCTGATAAATATTGAGCAAAAGTAATGTAATGAAAACCAGCTAGAAACCAGAGTAAAAACAGCCTTATGAATAAAAAAACTAGCTTTTAATCAACATGTACATACATATAAAACTTTATACCAGAGTATATACATACTTATATCATTACAAAACTAGGTTACCATGCCCATGAGTTGTAGATTATTTATTACCCTAGTAGAGATTACTCTACAGCCATTAACAACTAAGAGAATTAAGTGTTAGTCGGTAATGGTTGGCTACGGTTAAAATTTTATTTCAACAGCATCTATATCAATAAATTCTGCTAATACTTAGTGTTTTATTATATGTGAAGAATATGTTACTCGTTAACTGCGTATAACTTGCAAAACTATTAAGATTAATGGTCCTGTTTACATAAAACTATTTGATTCGTTTTGCGCTTATAAAAAACTGACCTCGGACAATTCGATATCTTCATTCCAATCTTGTTGGGGACCAACGGCGTGGAAATTCATAATCACTGTCGGTTGCTTTCCGCAAACGCAAACATCTTAACTTTGATCATTAGACCCTAAGGAGTGCTTTGAAGACTATAAAAGTACCATTATTTAGAATGTTAGATTATGATTTGCTACTAAATATTTACGTACTAAGTTTTAAGAGGGGAATAATCTAAGCACATTTTCAACGAGAATACAATCGATTAAACTATCTTATGATGATCTATTAATTATCCCTAACGAAGTTAAAGCCTTAAAAACATGTTATTATAAAACGTAGGTATTATCTTAGAGCTTTACCAAAAAACAAGATAATCACTCTTTATTGGATGAGTCATACCCGCTAACAAAACAAAATGTGTTGGGCGGATCAGTCACAAAAATCGACAACAAAAATTATTGTTTAGAAGCGTAAAAAACTTAATCAATGGGAAACGGTTTAATATAAATAAATTTTCAACGGTTTTAAACGGCGCTGTTATAAGTTTCCCGTAGATTTAGAGCCACATACTAGTTCTTGTCTGGAACCAGAGATTGGTAGCGTTCTCAGGAACAAGTTTCGTTAATCTAGTTAAAGAATTGGAAGAAAGTAGACACCTTAACACATCGCGCCCTGCGTCGGGAGTTGCCTACAACCGGTTTCAGACTTTCTCATTTAAGATACAATGAGCTACCCACGCGAGAGAAGTCTGGTTCCAATTTAGTCTGGTACTCAACGTATATAGGTACAATTTCATTGACACCATCCTACCATAGAGGTGAGAATTGCGGTTTATGGCTGCAGGAGGTTAAAAATATCGTTGCGAATATGATGTGGTAAGCAATATGTAGTTAGAATAATACAGCAGAAAGAAGCTTATAAACTTCGTTGTCCATATAACATATTTTGAAGCTTGTTTAATATAATTAACATAGACCGCATATGTAATAAAATTATATATTTTCTCAAGTTGGATATCGTCTATCATAGTTACAACTAGTTTAATAATGCATTCTTAAATTTAAACGGTTGGTGATATTTATCAGTATTTTGAGGAAGGAAACTCTAATTAGCATAATTATTATTTTTGTCAGCAACGTAAACAAAGAGGGCAAATGTAGTCAGATTTAGAGGACATGCCTGTGTGGGCGGTAATAGGCACCAGCATTTGTCAAATGTACTGCAAAGGCAATAAACCACTACATAACGACACAAAATAACACGCAAAATGCATTATTTAACCCAGAACAAAATAATCCTATTCCAAAATAAGGACATTGGATAACCTTATACCAAATAAACAAATTAAGACTTCATTAAAGCTCTTTTATATTCAAATGGCTCATGACAATGACATAATACGTTCGTGTCAATTTGGTTAGTCGATTGGTGGACTGTTTTGTGCAATTTGTTTGCAAGTAGTATTCGATGTAGGCATCTTAAAATAAGTACATATTTTAGCTTTCGAATTGAAGCAAAAGGGACGTAAACTTATTAAATATTTCAATTATTGGTTTGTTGTGTTCAACTTAAAAAAATATATCACAGAACGGTTACGTCAGAACACAGCCGTGTTGTGCTAGTCGGGTATAAAATATCCAAATCTACAGTCTCAAGGTGCCTTTTGCGGCGCCAAAAGTTGGCTAGTCCATACAGAACGTGACAGGAATACAATAAACAATGCATACACAAATAGCAACACGAATAAAACAAATAGTGGAGTGGTCTGTATGCAAATTCAGTGGACGGCCTCACGGCTAAAAAAGTCCCGCACGATGACAAATTTTTAAATTGAGGTTACAATAACCTATATTGTGCCCGAGGTACAAAGGGCCTTTGTTACGCACCTGAAGGGTTAACAAGGAATGGGGCTTAGGCCTATTATCACCTCGTGGAAAGCATTTCTCACGTGGCTTGGGCGCACAAATTCAAACTTTGGTTATGTAATGCAAAACGTCGAAAGTCCCGCGATAGGAATTCGCGGCGCTTGTAAACAAAGACGACCTTGGCCTCGACCGAACAATAGCCACGAATAAATTCGATTACACAATGATAAGGCACAGCAGCGAACGCGCTTTAGTTCACTCAGTGGCTCTTTCTTTTGTTATTTTTTGCTGAAGCGAGTCATTATCGTGCGTTCGTGTAGTAGTAAAAAACATAATTACATAAAGGAAATAGAGCGGAGTACGACGCAACTTCACAAAAAGCTACGAGAAAAAGTTTTCGCAAATAAAAATAATAAGCAATTAAGCACGGACTCTTGTTTATACGTGGATAGCGATCAATTGCTGGTTTACGCTACTTTCTAAATTGACCTCAGTCAATAATGTTGCACAATTTCACATCGTGGACGCGCTTTAATTGGAAAATGGCTTCAAATGTTAAGAGTCCCACACGAGCGGGTAATAAAAATAATTAGGCAATTAGGTACATAGTTTAGTTGCATATGTAGGCGTGGCAAACGATACACATGGCTATCAAGCCATTGTATGTAAAATTAAATGACCGAAACCAGGGAACCGTTT
This sequence comes from Leucoptera coffeella, assembly GCA_030578115.1. Classification (NCBI taxonomy): domain Eukaryota; kingdom Metazoa; phylum Arthropoda; class Insecta; order Lepidoptera; family Lyonetiidae; genus Leucoptera; species Leucoptera coffeella. The sequence continues at coordinate 220,661 of JAMBLF010000472.1, forward strand.
CGAAACTCCCTGAATGGTTTCGATGAGGAAATTGGCTATAAATTCATTCGCTGGTTACTCCGATTGAAAAGTTGCGAAAGCGCATTTATCCCATCAACAATGATTAGGATATTGTGTTCTTTCCAATGTTTCATGTCTTTGTTGCTTCTAATTTTGAGATCGAAACACTCAGATGTCCATAACGATGATTTTTTTTATCTCGAAATCAATTTGGAACTACAAATTACGCGTCATTTATTCGACAAGCGCCGACGGTTACACGATATAATTATAGCGTACCGTAATAGCCACACTTATACGTGCCCGTAAGATGGAATAATAAGTTACGAACAAAACGAATTACAACATTGATCACGTAAAATTATGGAGATCATGGGATAAAGTTCTATGTCAAAACAAAGGGCTATAGAAAAATAGAGGTACATAGGTAGGTAAATTTTATGGCAACCCATAATTACTATGTTTGTGATTTCAACAGATAGGAAATAATGTTATTTTTTATGGATTGTGGTTAGTCAATAAATATGTTATATTCAAGGTTTCGCGGTTAAAATTAAAACGTACTAGTTATTACCTATTGTGCTGCTCGACATATCTTTTGAATGAAGCGACTAAGGGGTATGAATATATATCATGTACGTAACAGGTATGTGTTATGATATTCTATTACTATTAATAAATGCAATAATAGTAAGTACATATACTAGCGCTACTTTATAAATAGTTCTATTGTTTTGTAAATACTAGAACTACTCTAAAACTACGATTAGATTCAATGACCAACGTTCATTTGCGGCATGAAATAGAAAAAAAATTATTTTTAACTTGTTTTAGATACAAAATATTTCGGATGGTATTATTTTTATCCCTCACTCTATAAGAAATGCAAGATGCATTCCTGTCGCATTTCCTATTTCGGTATTTCAAGAAAACTATGTCTGAAAGCGCGTTATAACCTCTGTATATGTATGCTAAAACCAAAACGCATTCCCAAAAGGAAATATACCACGTGTAAGGCATTATAGCAGGCTCGCATTAAATAAAGCTAAGACAATATAGTTTTTGCCGAACCTCAAGGTTGCAGCCTTGGCAAAATTAGTTGAAGCCACGTGTTTTTGGAGTCTTAATAGGCTGGCCTTATCAAACATGTAAATTGCAGTGTTGTTATAAATACATTATTATTTAAAGGAAAAAGGGTCTAGAATATATCCCGTTTCGATATAATATCTAGAACTAGTTAAGTTCAATTAAAACTAAGGAAAGTAGTACAAAGGAAAGTCTCAGACAAACGTTTTGAGTTTCAATGAATGTACTGTGCTTGTACTTATATTGAATAAAAACATTTGAGTTTGAGTAATTGAAAAATCAAATTGTCAATGTTTCCCATATCAATCAATATACGGGACGTTTAAAACAATACTCGCACTAATTAACATCGAATTCGCAATCGCTCAACGTATTCGGCGAAATAATTAACTTCAATAACTTTGGGTCATTGCTTCGTAGAATTTGATTCATATAATATTTCAGTAAAACATTTGGAGTAATTGTTTCAATTGCTATCTGTCAAATGATCTGTAGTTTAATTCAACATTAGATAAATCAATGTAAAATTGTAACAACCAAAAGAATAAGTAATTTTATTACTCGTTGAAGTCTACTAAGAATTTCGAAGTTTCAACTATAAGCAACCTTACACCAATATTACATTTATTTCCATCGCTAACCCTTTATTATTGTCTCCGAGGATTTTGCACCTCGAAACGGCTTGCAAAACGTGTGCGAATTATATCTACGCATCCCAGGACTTACCTTATTTCAGGTAAATAACTTTATTTTTAACCGGTTCATTTAATAGAGTATCACTCGCAAAGTAAACAAAGTTGTGCGGTGTTTATCAAACTATAAATAGAACTAATGACTAACACTATTATATAAACTACTGATTATTATTAATGCATTTAGATTACACTAAGTGCTGGTACTTCAACTAAGTCGTCACTATTATATGCACGTCTTTACTTTGAATAACTACCTTTAAAGATGTTGATTTAAAGCGTTACTATTAGAAGTAATAATATATTGTCTATTCAATTCTTTAGAGATTTTAATACGTATAGTAAGGTAACTTACCATGGAATGCCACTATTTCCCAGTATACTGAAATGAATAAATCTTGATTTCCAATATCAAGACACTATTAATAACGTTATTAATATAATAAATATGTCAGAGAACATTATTAATTACCTAACTGCAACTTAGCAACTATCTAATTACAAGTGAATCGAGCGCTGAGGAAATGAAATAGGTACGTATTTGTAGCGCAGTAATGTTATGTTGAGAGTGGTCGTGGAGTGGAAATAGCGTTACCGCTTATAGCACTAAACGAATGAGTCACGCTCACGACTACGCCGATAAGCAGGATAAGGCGACCAAAACAAAACCATAAAAATGCCATGCAATTATTAATATGGCGGGCCAAATGACGATTTCAGTTGGCGGCCCCATAATGACAACATGAAAGCAACGTGTAGGATTACAGCATATTTTTATGCCTGTAATATATTTAGATGCCTGTTCACTAACTGAATAGGCATGTGAAGGAATCCATTCAGTTATTCGAAAAAGAAACAGACATCGCGGCTTAGTAGTTATTATGCCTCAATTTATTTCCATAGCAGCTGCACTCTAAACTGAAATAGATGATAATTTAGGTACTTTGTTTTAGAACAACCATGGCAACGTTGATATGTAGAGATTGTCACTTCTACGCGACATTTATCGTATAATTACAAAAAGTTGAGTATGGTCAGTGATGAATCGACTAGAAAAACATTTCCTTTCTACGTAGGTGCTATAACAGAGTAATAAACGGCACACAATGGCTTTGCTTTATCGCTTTAATAACTACGCGACGATGTTGACTAGGAACGTTCTGCAAGTAAACATAGTCTTTTGAATTGCTAATTTATTTGCCAATCCGACATAACCTACTAGTCGCTTGGTACACGGGCGACGCAAAACGCAACTGTGCGATGTCAGAAACTTGAAACTATAAATTCTCAATACACGTCGGGGACACGATAGAGACGCCCGCTTGGAAATGGCAATTAACATCGCGTAGATATATGGTCAGGGACCCATATTTGTATCACCAATCACTTATAAATTTAGGTTCAAAGTATCTACCGCCATGTTTAAAATGGTACAATTGCAGAGGCAATTGTGACACAAATTGTTCTTAAAGTAGTTCAGGCGCAAGACCTATCCGATCTATTGACCTTTTCTGCGAGAGTCAATAAAATGTATGGATTCGGATCCCACATAGTAGTTTTGAAATTCTTGCATGCGCACGTACATGTACATTAAAAGTAAGCGAATTTAAACATCAAGAATCGCTAATGAGTTGTTTGTGCGACTACATTGGCAGCTCTCGGTATGAAAAGCAAATACGCATGCTTTTAACCCTTTTAGAGGTTTGTCAACATGGCAACACTGTGTTGAATATATTTAGCGTGCACCCACAGATTTTAATTGCATCGGCCGACGACGATCGTTCTGTTGCGACGAATATAGCAACGACGTCCGTGAACCCACACGAACTTGCTCTCGGCAGACTCGAAAGTACGGCCGTTCGTTCGCGCGGAACTAACTTCGTTTCCTTTGTAAAGGGGAATAAAATTTATCGGGAACGTGCAGTGTAATCTCTTCAAACAACAATGCGGCTCCGATGTAGAACAGTACCGTCTGGCGCACGCAGGACTTGCAAGAGTCATTTGGCGAATTAATGGCTAAATTATGCATAGTCCGGTCGAAATAGTCACAAGCAGTCGCCACCAGACTGCGTAATGAACTCGATTTTGTACAAGAGACTGGTCATGTCCATAAAGTTATCTATCTGGTCCACCAGTTTAACACTTCGCTATAACACTTCGTATTTCTGTAAGCCTTAATATTATTAAGATACTCGTAAGTGTTATAGATATTAATCCAAAGATTTTGTTCAAGGGAAGACATGATTCCCTTGAGCCAAATAAAGCTATACGGATGTTGCAATGTATAGCTCCAGTAATTTAATTTTTCGAGAGCATATCAATTGGTTGTACTTGAGACTCGCAAATGTTCTGATGGATCGATATTAACTGCTAACTTTACGTTAGGGTTGCCACACGTAAAGTTTTATTTTGGTCTGAATGCGTCAGAGGTTATGCATGGAGTGTTATGTTGGTGCCAGACAAAATCGGGCTTGTGATACAAAAGACGTGCGTGCTCGTTTGCCGTTCATGCACGCAACACAATGCGACGAATACAATGCACGTAGTACTTAGGTATTATACAGTCTGGGCGATGCATTTTCACGAAATTTGCAAGTTAAATGTGAATGATACATACCATGCCCGACGAAGCGTGTATAAAAACGTCATTGTTTGCCGCGAGTAGGGCAGCATTTTTTTGACAACTTTATTTCTGGTATGAATTTATGTTGGCTCGAGAGCTCATTACAAGGTCGGCCTTGATACTTGCGAACGTGACTTGGTGCTTAATTGGGACCGTTTCGGGCTAATACATTGATACAGAAACCTTAGGAATCAATTGCGTTATGTATTGAACACTGGGAGCGCGTGTTGCAGAATTATAATTGAGCATTCACTTGTTTTTGTCCGAATATTCGTTTGGATGTTTCTTTAAATAATATTCTCAATATTTCTTTATACAAAAATATATTTCAATGTTTTTATACCTTTCTAAATATACGGCTAAAGATACAAATATTACGGGTTATGGTTGGAATATTTATTAACGGAACAACTGTAAAGGAAATTAAGAGAATCATCCAAAAAATAATAACAACCAAATGATGCGCTTGAAGCTCGATGAAATCCAAATCGGTAAAGAATTTTGTGAACTATTTGCAAAAAGTGGCTAAATTGGAGCCTACACTAGATGTTTTTTTGGAAACAGTGCTATCAAACTACGTAGTATTTGCCATTATCGCATAAGGTAAAAAAGCAAAATGCTCTCATGAACGACATCTAGGCACGATGATTCATAATCTTATTGCTATTGACAGAGGCCTCCAAATCGAAAAGCTTCAGAGAATTCAAGGTCGGAGCAGATTGGTCGGCTTTTTGCGTTTGCAATCGCTTCCTTCAACGAGATAACCCATTAATTATACGTTAGAGCTTCAATAAAGCATGGCGTGGACATAAAATATAAATTTCTTAAGCCATTAAAAGAACGAGGGACACACCTCCTAATTATTGCGCAAAAACCAGTTTGATACTTCCGCGGAATTTGGCAAAGCTCACGCGATAGGAAATTATAGTATAGATCAAAGTTTTGATTACGAAATGTCAGATACGTTGAGATACTACACTTAACTTTCACGAAATGGTAACTAGTTTAACGGGGTTTTATAAAAAAGTTAAGGAGTTGCGTGCTAGATTTTAATTAAATTTACTATCAAGCTAGAATTAATTTTATGAGTAATCAGCTTTTCTGAAACACAAGAAAAACCCGAATCACGTTTATCAGTTGTTATTTTGTAAGTAACTATAAGTATTTAAAACATTTTCAGGTGTTATATTTTCACTCATTTGTATCATTAGAATAGTCTTAGTCCTAAGAAATACATGACTGACACCATCCTATGAGTAAGAATAGAGAACTGCTTATTACAGTTGTACAATTCGACACTAATAAATAGTCATGCCTGTGAGTTTTGATATTTAATAACAGATATTTGATGGAGGAATGACATGCTAAATAGTATTCATGCTTCGCTAGTACAACACGCGTACGTGTTCTTGTTCTTTTTCGTCAGATGTAATTAAATAAAACGACGAATATAATGGTGCTACGTTCTATTGAACGACAAGAAAATTACTCATTTTTTGCGCCATTTACTGCTACTTAGCTGACTCACTTATGTTGTAAGAGGTACTAATTATTAAAGAAATACAGAACGGAACAAAAATTTGCTTGTTGTTTTTTGTTATTAAAGCGTGCGTGCCTGAACGATTTAAGTTTCAATAGTTTAAATGTCTAATCATCTGTAGGTACTGCTTCATTAAACACAAGTTATTTTTATCTAAAATATAATTTCATGACTAAGTAAGGAAAAAGCTCCAACCGTTGCATTTTGTATTAAGAATATGTATGTATGTAATAACTACCCCAGTAACTAATCAAAATTAATTAAAATCAAATCATGCATAAATATCTTTTAAAAAACGACCATTGCTCTCACTGCTCACAAGAATGATTTGACAAGATTAGTATAAAATTTTGTGAAATCTGGAGTACTAAGTTTAAACTATCATTTGTAAAAGATATCAAATAGTTTAAGTAAAAACTACTTTTTTCTGGTTTGAAACCAAAAACTGTCGTACAGTTTAATGAAAAATTTACTGAAAAGAAAACTTTACCCGAAATACAAACTTGATCCTGATTATTTTTATGCATTAAATTTGTGTTTGGAATGGCTAAACATGACGCTTCGCTGACTGACGGTGATGATGAATGCAATTCTTGTTACAATACGAAAAGGATTACTTTCTTGTATTTTGCTTTGTTCCACAGGTATTGACCACAAGCTCTATGCACATTTATTTTTACGGGTTACAATTTTGACCAGCCAGACTCCAAAAAGGTAACACGAGAAGCAAAAAGGCGAAAACGCGAACAAAGGCAACTAATGAGTTTTCGGCGGAGGAAACCGCAACAATCGCACGGGACAGCTGTTGAAGGCAATTTTGGGGGGAAACGCACTTTGGCAATGGGCCCTACACACTCGCCCGTCCGGGAAAAGGCAGATGCGCAGCGAGCGATGACAGTAAAAAAGTTGTGTAAAGCAACTTTAATTAAGATATCTTTATTGTTATATGAAGTCATTTAGTTCAAAAATTGAAGAATTTTATATCATGTAATAACGATTTTACGAAACGAATAGTTAAGTTATAGCAATCAACGCAATAATAATAAAATAATTTTTAAATATAGTTTTGGTTAATTTAAACTTAGACTATTTTGTGATAACGAAAAGAGTGGACAGAAACACAAGCAAGGAAATCCCTCTTTCGTCACATTGGTCTGACAAATTGGGGTGAAGGTGGATTGCTTTCGAAATTCGTGAGGGGTTGTATTTCAGTCTATCGTTCAACAAAAGAAATTAATCGAATCAGTGAATAAATTGATTACGACTATTTTCTAACTGAACATTATTCTTCACAAATAAGTTACCTAATTAGTTACGGTTCTATTTTTTAACTTTACAAAAACGCAATACAATAAAGTTAATTAGGCAGTAACTAGATATGTATCATCGGTTGCGGGTTGTTTCTTTAATTTCTTACAATTAATGAATTAAATTATCAGATTCATAGTAAACAATAATTAAAATAGTAAAGCTAACCTATCATACCTTTATAGTGAAATAGTTACCAACTTAGTGTAATTCTTCATAGAGTAAATAGGTTTATAAAACTATTGAGTAAGAAAATTAAAAAATACCCCTAAAGAGGTCCACCAAAAAAGTATTTAAATAAAATATAAAAATATGAATTTTAATTAATGCAATCTGATGAAAGATTAAATACTATACACCTTGCGTTCGTTGTAGCGGAAGCTATAAAGATTTTAATCGGCTGTTTTGACTGATAAATGCATCACACATAATTTTATAAGTCTGTCGACAATAACGAGCTTTTGTGTAACTAATTAGATACGGTACATGCATAGAACAAGGTTTTGACTATTTTTCGGCTATTTTGGTGCTTCAGTATAATGAGATAGCATAAAAAATATACACTTAAAATATGAAGCAAATAAATAAAAAGAGGTAAGTAAGGAGGTACCTACTATTCATTATTATTTAATGCACCCACTCAACTTGAGAATTTAAATAAACAGAATTTAAATATTATGTAAGACAACTCTAGGTATCTGCTAATAGAAGAAAAGGTTTAGGCACAGATAATATAATACTATACAGTACAGTAGGTTTAGGTATTTTGACGTTCTCGAACCTGGCAGGTTGTTTCAATATTGCTCTATCATTTAGCAAACATACCTAACGATTTATTGGTAGGTAGTTACTAAGTTCACGGCAAATATATAAACATCTCACAAAATCCCTCATAATTTTACTAATAAAATGTACCTACTAACACTTGGGCAAATAACTTTGATAATAATAAAAGCCACGATTCTTCAGTTTATATCTCAACAATTAACATATTTGTAAGCCGTGGAGATACTTGTAATAATAAACCCAAACTTCGTTTCGAATTATTTTGATGTAGGCGGCCCGAGGCCTGATCAGCCGGTTTCGTAATATGACTACAATATTAAACATCGGCGCTCGCTTCTCCATGATGACAAGCCGGCCGGCACTGCAAGCGACATGCACCAGTCATACGAGTTTTGTGTTGCCTTAGCTATTAATTTTAAGGCGACAATATTATAATCAACGAAAGCACGATACGAAGAGAAATTTGTGTTTTATATTATTTTCTAAGACTAATGAGATGTGCAAGTAATCATGACTTATAATGATAGATAACAATAACAAACCTACCTACTACGAGCATTATAAATCGATCGTATGAACCCAAAAAAAATACAAAAATATAAATAATCAAAAGCTCACCTGACACGATCGGAGACAATTTCTGATTTGAAACTAGACTTTCGGCCAGGTGTAAGCGAATGTTGATGATTAGGGATGTGCGTAGGACTCGACGAAGGCTCAGAGGGTGCCGAAGGAGGCGAGCACGAGCCCGAGCTGGAGATGCTGAAGGCGCGCGTGCGGCCATCGCCGATCGCAGTGGTGCGTCCTGATCGGGAACGACGACGGCGCTTCTTCTCTTCATCAGCGCGTGTGATAGCTCCAGGAGGAGTCCAGTCAAGGTCTTTGCGGAGATGGCCGCGGCCGCAGCGGCAACTGCAAGCTTTGAACGCCAGGTCGTAGCCTTTCTTCGTCCAAAGGTTCTGGTGGCGCTGTCGCTCAGACCAGGAACGGGCCCTTCCACAAGATTTCAGGTAAGCCAGCACGCCGGCTTCCCACTGGTCGAAGCAGTCGCGGTGCATGTACCGGCCCGAGACGCAGGCCTCGTTGTTGCAGATGAGGCGCACGGCATCCTCGACGTGCACCGGCTCCCTCGGGCGCAAGCACTCGCCAGGGACGCAACAGCTTCGGGTGTCTTCCGCCTCGCGCTCGCCCCCGGAGCCTTGCCGGCGCGGCGCCATATCGTTCGGCTGCAATCGGTCGCTGTTAACGAGATCGAGCGTGTTGTCGTCACTGTGTTGTGGCGCGTCACATAAAACACATGCTTTCGAGAGCGCGCGCGAAACGCGAGTGAACGAAAGCGAAATTTCAAGAGCGCAGCGCGTCGCGGCTCCCCCGTCCTCCGTCCCTGGAGCGCGGGGGGCGGCGCGCGGGGGCTGACCTTGCGCCTCGGGGCTGCGGGGCGGGGAAGGCGGAGTCTGCAGCCCTGCCTCGCTGCGGCCCGTGCCTCGCCTGCGAAAGTGCTGCACCATTTTCACTTTCGCAGCATGCACTTCCCCAACCTCACCTACCACCTCCAGACAGTAGCAATGGCCTATGCACACTTCTTCATTTAGGTTTTACGCTTACGAGGGTTTGGGTTTTACGTTGCCAACTGATGTTTAGGTAGTTTATGTAGCTACACAAAAGACAAAACCATTAATTTATCAACCAACATTTCATTGTTCAAACGTCAGCGTCGACATACTTTAAGCCCATTAATTTATTATTGTAGCTATGTTAAATCCATAAATCAATCATAAAATAAGAGACAGACGCAATAAGTAGGTAATTAGTACGCAGGTACATTATTCATGCCTTGATACATAAGTACTCGTACCCAGTTTTTCAGAAACCCATTTGATAAAAATGTAAACAACGCAGCTAATTCAACTATTCAAATGAGATTGAAATAAAGTCCATTCAAAGTGTGTGAAAAGTCCACTGCGTAAAATTTTATTGCGCACGTGTGGAAGTAAAATAGGAAAGATGAAGTAGGGGAAGTACCTCTAACTCTTTATTTTTTGTGTAGAGAGGAAAGACACAAACAAAGAACTCGTAGGCTGATCGTTCACACGGGCATGTAACCCTTCTCACACCCCATTTACATTTGGAATACCGGCCTATTTGTGGACATGCGATATCTATGTATCTAGAATATTAACCTACCATAAAAAGCCATATCAAGTCTTATAACTCACAAAACTTGAGCCACAGTATCTTTTTAATAAACTTATTAACTTTAATAAATAAAACCGTAGTGCCTATACATTATTATATATACAAAAATCCAGCAAAGGCTATTTTGTTGCTACTTCCTTCATAATGATTGCATAACATATAAAATTCTGCAATTATTTAGCTAAAATCTCTAGATAAGAACCAAACTCTCATTCACTAGGTATCCTAGATTATCTCTTTATAAATAAATACTAGTAGTCTTCATACGCTAAATTGCGACATAAAATACACCGAATACTTTTTTGTTTTTGTTGTAAATCAAAGTAAAGGCGCTCTTACACTACGCATGCGCCACGAGACAAAGGTTTGCACACGGAACCTCATAGAACAAGGATTCCCTGTGTGAATGAGATCCTTGGTGCCCAAGAACCGGTTCAAGGCTGGAGGGCCGCACAAAGGGCCGTTGCGCAACGTGTGACCCAATTTCACAATGGCCAGGTGATGGGGATGTGCATCCTACTTTACTAGCAAGGGATTTAATAGACTAGGCGATTGATTTTAGTAGTGTTATTGGGGGTTTTTTTCTATGATTGCATGACCCTTATCGATCCTGAATTATTGTTACCTACTTGTGTTTTTTTATTATATAGGACAAACTGGAATTAGGTTCACATCCTATACAAGATAATCTATAAAGTAATAAAAATTATATTTTGCAGTGTGCATCACAATTTTACTTCAATTTATTAGGTGATTTGTAAATGGAGAACAAAGACACTTCAAAAATATTTTTTCTTTGTTCTCATCATACTACTGGATCCTCGATGTTTTGAAATTATATAGATGATCTCTTCGACATTTAGAGATTTCATTTATTCATTTTTTAGAGTAGTGTACATATTCAATAGATAGTATTACACCCTTGGCTGATTTGAACGATTTGAATTGCAGATCATCGTAAAAAACCTATGCTCGTTCCTGTATTCAAAGGCTCACGTAGGATGTCCGAAGTAAAGCAACAAAGCTGTCGTGGTCAGTATCTGGATAAATGGCATTTGGAGTGATCGTGTACAGTTGCTTTCGGTGAAACACTAAGAAACTTGTCTATCCCTCCCTCTAGATATGTATATATAGTATAAAAGTGTATCGAACAAATACTAACCCTTGCGGGGTAGTCAGTGTTTTAGGTGTGCATCTCCACAATTACGGGATAGTGAGTAATTCTATTACCACCTAGAACCGACGTGTTGATCAGACACTCAATACTCAATGTGTCAGGTGGTAAGCTATGTGGCCATTTACAAGCACTGACTATTACCTGTTCGGGAAATAAGTAATAGTCAGTGCTAGCTAGGTTTTTTCACGATGTTCTTCCTCCTCGTAATATTTAGCGCCTTTATCAAATGTATTTTTGTGAAAATGACACTTCCATTAGTTTGAACGCTGCACTCACTGATGCGAAGTCAAGCTTCCAACGCTAAGCCAAATTTATTCGTTAAAAGCGTATATATACAGTCAGCTTAGGTTATGTTAATTTGGATACCTACTAACTATAACGCAGCAGGTGCCAAATCATAGCCTTTGTCGTACTAAAATTTGTATCGTACTAAAATAGATCTTCCGTCACTCAAGCCTTTGTACGCCTTCATAATACTAACAGTCATGAAGCACACGTATATAAGTTAAACTGGCTAGTCTATTCGGTGAGGTGTTTTCAAGTCAAGCCCATTGATAAGGAATAAAACTAAGGAACACGTGCTTTTTCGATGTCCCCTAACTTATAGCAACTAGGACTTACATTAAAAAATGTTTTCATACTTCTTTGAGGGTCATTCAAGCGTAATGATTTCCATTCAACGAATTGAATACAAATTTTATTTCGGCAATCAACTGTTCGTAAAACCAAAAATAATGACTCCTTTAGAGATGAGATAAAGTAGGGTATAAAATAGTGGTACCATCTTAAAACATACTAGGTATATGTAATTTTATACTCGTATTAATTTTATAGATAAATAATAAACTGTCAACAGCTCGGTGCCTGAATTTAAATTCAATCCCTTATGTAAGTTATTTTATTGTTTTTGTGTTATTTTATATGTTATATAAGTCTTAAGTTAAGTGTAGTAAATGTACATACTCTTACATCACACCCGTCTCCATACACAGTGAAAAGCCGATATCCGTATTCTTATTATTGTCTATCCTAACAAAGCACTTTCGTTTCATTATCATTCATTCACCCTTCATACACACTCAGTAGTTCTAGGTAGGTACTTCTAATGACACTTTTTCTGTATCGCCCATACGTATTTTAAGGCCGACCCCAACGTTACAGTCCTTCCATTTATACCACCATTCCATTCCTTTTATTCCATTTATTCTTTTTTTTTTCCTTTCATCATATGCAGAACATATAACTATCGAAGCATATCCATTGCAATCATAGTCAAGACGTAAGGTATAGAACTGTCACTTTCCCTATTCCAATTTATTTTATTAGGTAGGTATTTACCTAATAAACAAAAACAAAAACGCATTCACGACCATTAACGTTTGCGGGGTAGTCAGAGGTTCAGGTTTCCATCTCCGCAATTGCGAAGGTAGTAATTCTATGGACACCTCGAACCCACATGTTAACCAGATAGTCAGTACTCAATGTGACATGTAGTCAGCCATGTCGCCATTTACAAGCACTATTACCTGTTCGACGAACAGGTAGGTTTCCTCACGATGTTTTCCCTCACCGTATATTTCGATGCATTTCGTAAATGTGTGTTTATTACGAAAATGTACATAGAAATTCATTATACTTCATTTCCATTGGTACATGCTCAAACGGGATTTGAACCCTGTACCCACTGATACAGAGCCAAGCCCCAAACAACTGAGCTACGTCGAATTCATTACCTAATAAAATATTAATAAAATTTATTACCTACTAATATTATTGCATTCCTTTTAAGATTTCTCGCAATTGTGAAAATGCATAACCGTATTGATTCTACGAAATTAATTTTTAACAAGGTTTTTATTACCTGCAGCTAAATTATCTTGTTTACTTGTATTTATTATTTTTACTTAGTAGACCATAGCTGATTTACAAAAACTCAGACTTTTTGCCAGCAATAAGGTTATTGGATGCCCTATATGGATACAATGTACTGAATGTGCTAATTTAATACAATGTTGCGAGTGAAGATAATATTGATAAAAAGTTTATTTTTAGCACAGTTGCATTATGTTTATAAAATAAAAGTAAAACCTGTGAAAATATTTACCAACATTACTGTCATATCTAAACATACATTAAAAGGCATGAAAAGGTAAATGGATGTTAGTGAAGCAAGATAGATTTGTCAGGATCGTTCTAAATGGTGATTGATAATCTCTCTTTTTTTCATGTCATTGAGAATTAAATGTTTTAACTTTTGCTATATAAAAATTGAAGCTTATCTGTTTCAATTCTTTTAGTAATTGGTACTTTCCTTGGAAAACAAATCCGTATATCAACAACATACTGTTTATTATTATATGATCTTGATGGCAAACCTAACACTAAGGCAGTTGGTTACAATCTATTTAAGTCACAAACCAGCAATTAATTAATTGTAACATTCATCATAAAGAAAAGAACTAATCCGGTCAATTAATGTCTTACAATGTTTACCCCATGCTGTCTTAAAGTACTCTTATGCTGTCTATAGGAAGTATCAGCTGTCTGTAATCTCCCCTGTTTTATAAAAGTTGGCAAAATACACTCAAGTCTGTCAATAATCGCTTTATTAACATCCATCTACCTCCTCATAAACACTCGGCGGTTATAAGTATTTCTAACGTCACCCTTTTTCAGTATCTCCTCTGTTTGATTATCATAATGTCGACCCCTATACAACTGCCTTTCCACCTCACCCGTATGTAAACTCTACGTCAATCTACTATCGTCTATCCTGATAGTATATCCCAACCGTCAAACCACACAATTTTAAATTCTAGTCACAACATCTTCTTCCAGACTGTTCCTTATCACACAAAATACGTTCTTTATTCTGATATTCTGTATTTAAATGTGTTCTCGTATGCATAAATTAATGTATCCCCTAGATACTAAGTACTTAGGTATCCTTACAGACGAGTACAATCTCAAGCACATGCTTACAAGCACCCTAGTACCGACAGAAGTTTTTATCGCAAATACATTCCAGCGAAACAGCAAGGTGATCAAGAGCCGCACAAAAACATAAAAGAGTTGAGCAGTTGCGCAAGATAACACGAACGGAACAAACAAGAACCCCCATTTCCTTTGCCTAGCCATGCGAGGAAACAAAAAAAACACTTTTTATTTGACCCACATACAAACGTGGATGCTACGAGCATAATTGGCGGGGAATATGTTTTATAATTATTGCTTTTATAGGTCACAGCATATGTAATGCAGGCAGGTGCATCCAACCGTCCCGATCACCTGCGAAAGGGGTGCCGCGTCCAAGGCCACTGCAGACGACTTGGACTTTGTTTTGTCTTTTGCACAAGCCATGCCTAGTAACCCACTGAGGACTGGTTCTGTAGAAAAACAAAAGATGCCTTAATCGCGTAGCTGAATTGTTTGTATCCTTGGCAGTTCCGAAACAAGTTTTTCGATCGCAAACCTTTTTATTGTGACACTGTAGGTTTTCGCAGGATGTTCTACCATTCTAGTACAAATATTGTATGATACTAAATGGGCTATTATTGGTATTTTGATACACTTTTTCATTGCAGTTTGTGTGTTGTCTTCCTTTTCGGTATGTCGTAAGGCGTGTAAGAATTTAAAACCCACACCCAATCAGAAAAATAAATATTAACAGATATAAATACTACACAATAGTCTCTAATTAATGCAGACATAAGAAATATCACTATATAATAGTTTCTTTTGAGTTAATATTTCTATTTATAATAATAAGTATAAATAATAAATGTTTAATGCTTAGTGTTTTTTGCAAAATTACTAAATACTTATTAATAGAAATGCACTTACTAATTCGAATAAGGACACTTTTACTTGATAGGCATTTTGCATACCAGAAAGCTCCTAATTGCCCAGAAGACACATAGCTATCTTTCGTTAAAACCTTAAAACCCTGTGCCTATTTGAAGTATACTTTCATAAATTTTCTTTTAGAAACTTTCAAATTACAAGGCTAATTAGCTTCCTTAACTTGGTATTGTTACTGCCATGTGTTATAGGTACCTAAGGCGTGCTTAAGTCGTCAAACAAAAGACAGCTGTTTTGTTATTTTAACTCCATATGCGGGTCTTACTTCAACTTAATTTCCATGCAGCATAATTTGCCTGGTTATTAAAAGGTCGTATTTTAAATACGACTGGAAAAGTTTCTTTGAGTATTTTGCAGAAATGTGTTAAAGTTAGTTTCAGGTGGCTAGCATACTCCCTTTAGCTCATAAATAAGTATGAATTTGAATATATTTTACAATAATACTACAATACTTGATTAAGAAATTTAATGTTTTAATATTGTAGATTGTGTGATGTGATATGTATTATAATTGAAAAATAATATCTATACCCGTTCTGGGTATTGATCTTATAACGACAAACCTGTACAAATAAATAAGCATGATAATACATTAATAGATATACAACAATGGTAAATTAATATAATAAAACAAAAGAAAGATAGAAAAATATTTATTTGGGACACTAAACTTGTGTGCTGCCATACATAACTTGTAAAACAAAAAACAGTAGAACAAAAGAAATAAACGCAGAAACTGCGAGTAAAAGACACCAAATAGGAAACAGTTGTTTCAGTACATTGTAATATATTATAATTCTTAGTACGTATGATTTTAAGACAAACACTTACACGACCAAAATCCTTGCAGGGTAGTTAATTCGCGTGACCATCTAAGCAGCTTCGGGTCTCGATGACGTACTCAATGTGACAGGTGGTAAATAGTTTTCCCATTAAAATTTTTACTTATTTTTTGCGAGATAGTACACAGAAAATACGTAATAAAACATTTTTTCTATTGGTTTATGCTCCGGGGTTACACGATGCGCTTGATGCAAAGTTAAGCCCCAAGTATATTTTGAATCTCATTTGAGAAGTTATTTTCGGAAGCTTTATTTTCATTTGTAAAACTGAGATGTGGATAATAATATCATTAGATGATGTATGTATTACAACATGGTTGCTTGACACTTTCACGCGATTTCCAAGATCTCGAACATTGAAGATTAAAGAAGCAACATTAATATAATTAATTGATAACACTGAAAAGATATTTTGGTATCGTAAAGTTCATGAGCACTTAGCGATTAGGAAAATGTAAAATATACGTATGCATAGATTTTTAATAAGCACGTTAAACGACAGACAGTAAATAAATAGTAATAAAAGTTGCCCTTGTCGATTATCTTTTGTTTTGAGTTTTAACATACGCAGTGTATGTCATAGGTTCGAACCTATAAAAGTAGTAGTTTTAGTATTAATTTTTAGTATTTTTTTCTTAATTAAACTTACGGGCTCCTTAATGAAGTTCTAGGTGAAAGTAAATCTTTCACATATTGCCATAAAACCCTCATTACTAAGTGCGAAGAGCGTGTAGCTTTAATGCAACCAGTTTCGTAGTGACGGCGATAAACTCGATAATGCGTTGTAAGTTTGGATCCGTTCGAAATGTACTACAGAACTCCATTAACAAGGATCCGTGACATATTTCTTGGGCCGTGTTGTAGCTCCTCTGCATATTTGTGTAGGAAGGCTTTGTTCCTGCCAAACCGGTGGACCTCGTTTAGCCTTCGGACCTTGGAGCCTGGGGCCGGGGCTATTTTTAACTCCGCTGCATACGAATCCAGTCAAACCACTCCTTCCGAGTGTTACATAATCTGCAACATGTGATTATGGGACTCAGTTGGAATAGCTAGTACTATAATATGCTAATAAGAGTGTATTTTTGAATGCATAATCAGCTTTTAAATCTTTTATTAGATACACAGTAACATGGTAATTTGTGCATTTATTTACAATTCTATAAATAATTAACTTCTACATATTTAATTATTAACATACACGCCTACGTACGTATTCTTTTATTTATTATATTTGTATTTGGTGGTTTAAATAAAATATTCACATAACTAGCCTAGCCAGAAGAAAGAAATTTATAAAAGTTTAAAACTTTTGCAGTTTGTGTTGACTTGTAAGTACGGCTATATTATAATTGTATTTATTAGCCACCAGTTGATAAGTGTCAAATCAAGTAGTAATAAATAACCATTGAATAATAGATTCATATGTACACCCTTAGCAATAATGAAGTGTGCTCAAAAACCTTATTTTAGTTACCCTGACTCGGTCGATCATATGCAAAGCCACGCATAAATCTTTACGCAGCTTTTTCATAACAAGCTTTCGTGCGTGTCCCTGTCATTTCGGTTTTGAACCCTTTTGTTTCGGATCACATATATTTCATATCTTTCCTGTGAATCGTAAAAGGAGGCAATGAAGGGTTAGCGTTATTGTATAGGAAGTTATTTATGGAGCGGAATAATGACCGGTCGTCAGAGGATTTCACGTATTCCCGATCGCGGCTTCACCCATCAAAGGCTCAAGGGGATACGCTCGCTCGATGGTCACACTCACTCATCAGTTTGCGTGGAACACATTCAAATACATACATGCAACTACATTCATATTATTTACTATGTGAGTCCGGGTCGTATCACGATAGATTAATAAAGATATCTGATTACCTTTATTTTTACAAACATATTTACTTACATATCTTTTAACTTGTTTCAGGGTAGAATCTTCAGAATCTCTTAGTCACTTTCATCAAAATTGTCTGCTTAGATATAGAATAATATTGATTATATTGGTAAGATGAGAGACTATAGCCTAATAAATTCCATTAATCCCACGGGTTGCAATACAACTAGTATCACGATCAAATGGACAATTTAATAAACAAGGTGAAGTTAGAAGTATTTAATACAAAATTTTATGTCTAGTGTATGCGCAGATAAGATAAAAGAAGCGAAAGTGATTAGCAAGGATCGGGAAAATATTAAACCGTGATCTCTCTTCCTCTGTATTGAGACGGGCGTGATTATATGCATGTATACACCTACTATGCAGAAATACTTCTTTGAAACTTTCTTGCCATTGAGTCTCGAGTGTTTTGTTTACTTGGTTCGGCGCCCAATCACACGCGGCGTGGATGCAGGCGTTGTTTGTTCAAAGGAACTGGAAACCCGATAAGCAAAAGGAAAAAGAAGCTGTGCAAAACAAGGGAACCTGATTAACAGGTTTTGTGTAAGCGTTCGCTCTTTTTATTCTCATTCCCTTCTTTCATCTTACTATACGTGCATTCCGTGTGACGCGACAACTTGTGTTATTTTCGGTGGTTTTATATGAAAATTTGAATGATTATGAAACTCTATGTTCCTTTTGATGAATGCTTCAGTTAATGCTCCAGAAACACATTTGGGAATGTAAATGACGCCCTTTGCAGGTTTAATTTATTCCACGTTCATTTGTCCGTAGCTAATTAAAACTTTATTTTTGTACTTAAAAGGAAGGTTTAGATTACATTCCATATTATTTATGAGTCGAGTGGACAGTTATACTCATTTCCTATATATGTAGGTTAATAGATCTTTTAGATATTTTGATGTATACAATTCAAAAGAAGTCATTCGTTACATTTTGAATTTCTGCTCTTGGATGTTGTGATTCATGTATTTGATATAATTACAGGCTTTGATATTCTACTAAGGTACTTCTATTACTTAAAACAATGGACAGAATATATGTATTCTCAGTATATTATTAAGGACTCCTATTAGCGTAACGACCAGATGCCATTAGATTTACTCATTAGATAGTAATCTATAATGTCAAATATATATGCCAAGAAGAAGGGACTTATTAAGGGGATATTATTATATTTTTATTCAAGAATAGCACAAAGTTTAACTGATAAATATAAATTCCTGTTACTGTACTATGGTTATCACACAAACGCAATATACACCAGTACAAAATAGTACTGAGTCGTAGTTTTGGTAGTAGTACCGCAAATCACTCAACCATAGCCCTGCATGATACTGTGAACAAAGAATCCTCTGTTTCCTCAGTAACCTACATAAAAAGAAAGGCGGCATTTCAAAACAACTGATTTATAATGACTCCCACTGACCTGGATAACCCTTATCTGACTCAAGGGCTCATAACAGCAATAAAAATTAATGACCAATTGTTATTCTTGATAATTCCTAATTATCTCTACATGTCACGAGATAAATCATTCTAATTAACGCGTTACGCAAACTGGTCTATATCTTAGGATCAAAAGTATTTTTTATGGACGAAGGTGCATTTAATTAACCTGGCTAACGAGGGTCTATTAACTATGTTGCGATCTGACAAATGACTCAAAAGGAAAGCTTTGGTAAATATTGTAGGCAGTAAATCAGTTTGGAGTTTAAGCTATTGTTGGTAGGCAATCCGAAAAATGTTCGCTAACTATATGGTATCGATAGTATTATAGCATCGCGGTGTTTTTCTTAAAAGCACGTTTCTTGGAATCGGTCCGAAGTTTCTCCACTAATGTTACAACGCTCTGGGTTACGTAACCGAATTTTGCAAAACAAAAGACTCCGATTTGGCACACCAGAAGTCAGAACAAAGAAAACATTAACATTCCGTGATTTTTTATATGGACTGAGAGTTTTAGGGATTCTTTTATACGTATGTGAGCGTAGAGAAACATAGTTTTCGTGGCGTAAGTTATGACTTGAAGGCTTTTCTTGGAACTATGTTGTTATTTTCTTAGACTATTTGATATAACTTTGGATACATTTCTCGTATAATTAAATTATCTTGTTTATTCATGGTATTTGGTCCAACAACAAGTAACCTGTAATTCAACCTATAATACGTTGTTGTACACAATATATTCAAACACATATGTTCGCGTTATAAATCTTCAATTCCTTAAAAACCCATTATATGCAAGCATGTGTTAAACACAATGTTAAACCACCAATAAATCTTATAATGGTTTTTTTATTTCGTGACGGATCCCTTGAACACAAGTAGCTTTTGTCTAAAGCCCCAAAGTATCTTGCCAGTATGACGTATTTATTTTGATACTGACAATATCTTTATTTATGATGTCAACAAAGGCAGCCGAATTAAAGACATTCGTACTCCAATCATAATCATAACAGGAACTTTAGTTCTCACGATTCGAACCCACATGTTCGTCGCATATTTTTAGGGTACAGTAACTTAAGAAGCTTGTGGGATTAGGTTACATATGCTGGTTAGAAGATTACATAAAAATAAAAGTATATACTTCTTCTTCGCTTCAATTGCTAAGGTTGTGGTGAAGTGGAAACGATTTTGCAGTGTCGGAAAATTTTCGCGAACTTAATTACTGTTTTAAAATAAAAATACATACGTTATTACAATGAAATATCTAAAATAAAGTTTGTAAACATTATCGCGTTAAGTAATATGTATATTAGTAGGTAAATATAGACTTTTATTTAATATTAGGAAATAAATCGGAACCTAATACATAAATTTGAAAACCTTATAATACCATCAGCAGGTTATTGGTTGCTATTCCTAGTAAGTAAACCAAATATGATTACTACTTACTTAATAATTACTATCACGCTATATCAAAAAGCTCTATTACTCGTATTACGTCATTTTCAAAACTCAAACCCATGGCTGCCGTGCACAATTCGCTGTTGACACTTCTTATTATCTTTTATTTGCTTTGGCTCCACATGAGATGATAATCTGTCGTATCTGTTTTTGTTCTAGAGTAACATTCCTAGGCTTTGTTTATAATATGAGATACTGGTTGCACAAACTACGCACTCAGTAGTAAGATCTATTATAATATATGAGTATGTGTTATTAAAATAAAAAAAGGTTTTTTATGTATTATTTGTTACCAGTACACCGAATAATGACAGTCGTTTCAAACATAATGACTGATGTGTATGAATCTCGGCTGTACTAAGGAAATTATTAATAAAACATAAAAGTCCTCTTTATATAGCCAATATAATCGCAGTGTTAAAAAGAATGAAATATGGGCCCAGTAAAAATGTAATGGCATCTCCTCATAAAAAGCGCATTTGAATAGAAACATAACGTATCAAAAATTTTCAGTGATCCGTGTTTTACGAGGTTGTCGTAAACGTGTACTTAACCGGTGAAGGGAAGACCCCTTGACTCTTCTCTAGTGTTTAAAAATGATACGAGGGGGATCCGTGATCAGTTTGCCAACAAAGTGCAGATTTATAGCCGCCGAGATACAAAAGGGAACTATATGCAAGATACAATAAATGCTTTTAAAACGCTCATGCTTAATACAATTCTGGAATCCATAACAATAAGTCATGGTGTCATAAATATAGAAAGCTTTTTTCTCTTTCTCTTGTTCGAGAACTTGTTTTATGAAGGAACTCATTGGGAACGGAATTCTGTAATTGATTGCGGCGATGAGTGATAGTTTGTGTATATATTTAGGACGTGTTTCGGTGCCTAATGCGAATATCGATGTATTATTTTCACGAGCAACTTATTTTCTCATCCTATTTGATTAAGTACATTTCGAGAATTACAGCTATTTTGTCAGGAAATATAGTTAGATCAACGATGAATTATTGCCGTGTTTTGTTAGCTATGTAGTCATAGCATGTAGTACAAATACTGTACGTATACAATAAGCTCCAATTATGCCTTCCGGGCTATTTCAATTATTATTACCAATATAACAGTTACCCAAATGTAATAAAAGTAGTAAGGTATATCAAATAGTCAAGGCTAGCGATTTACGCCTCTCAAAACCACATTCACACAAAAAGTAATATGATATTCTGTGTAGTTATCGATATGAGTAGATAATGTAAGTAAGTACATCGTGCAAATTTGAATAGAACGAATCACGTCGTAGTTCTTTCATGGAATAAATAATATACAGGTGTTTCAGAATAATGCGACTCGACCCCTTAATTCTTTACAAAGAAAATCCTATTGCTTGGTACCGACTGGATCTTTTTTGAGGCGAACAAATGATTGAGCTGGACGGATAAGCAGATTGAATTAAAAGACATAATCAAAGTCGTAATAAAGAAATAAGTTCATAGGGTGAGCACAATGAAAAATGTCCAATGAGGCCACCTTTGTGGAGGTCTTAATATTATATGAGAACGAACGAAGGCATAAAACCGGAAGAGGGAGGATCACTTTTGATGTGGAAGGATGAAAAGGATCAAGCCAATATTGTACTTTGCTTCAGAGCTAATCAAATTGGAGTCACACGTGACGCGGATTCTTTGAACTTACGCTAATACGCATTTGTATTGTAAAAATAGTTCCTCGTAAGGATAAATCTCTTAATTTTTGGCAGCTTTTATTGAATATCAACATGTCTAATGGCCGACAAAATCAAAAGATTGTAGAATTAATGACGATTAATAAATAAATACATCATGTATCTACATAATAAATCTTGCCCTAAATATTTATTAACCTTTTCAACTATACTTTGATGTCCACCTGTTGAACTACTATTGCATTAATGGTTGTTGTTTCTTATGATATACTCGTCAACGCATTTTTTTACATGCATTAAAAGAAACACATAAAAAAAAACTTTTTATTCAATGTAAAAAAAGACCAAGTCGTAGCCAATTTTACGTCTGATAAGACATTTCTAGAAACTAAATTCAAAATAACGTAATCAGGCAAAACAGGAATGGAAAACTTTGGAAAAAAACAAAAAACAAAGCGTTCTCATAATAAGCTATTAATTGGATATTTGTGTGGTCACCAATTCTAATAAAGGAGATAATTTAACAAGCGGCTTCTTTGTTCTTTTAATGTTGAGATTTTGATATTTACGAGAGGCCCCGGATCGTTACACGAAGTAGGTCGTACATGTTTAACGGCTTTCTATGGTATCATCTAAGCCTCAGTGTTTAGGAACTAATCGTGTTGATCCCAGAAAACGTGAGGCGGTAATTTTATGGATACATATATTATTATAAGGTAGATGTAGATTGTACTTTCCGTTAAGTTTCTAGATTTATTTTTAATGCCGGTATGATGAGACCAGAATTCAGAAATGTGAGTTTTTTAAATATAGAATATATAATAATATATAGAATATATTTAGTAAATATCGTAAGGAAACTTCGGAATATTCGCCGCCTTTAAACGGTGACATGGTTTGCTTCTCCTTTTGGGAGCCGACTATTTGGTGAAAAATACTTTCGAGGTTTTAAACTAAATGGACTGGCTTCGCAATCACTTATTTTTGAAACAATGAATCTATTTATCTGATATATTCAGTGAACCTTTTTGTAAGTTTTATCCTTTTTCAAAATATTCTACATCTACATGCATACAATACAAAGGTCTTCTACATCGCTCCCTCTCGTTTCTATTATATACTAGAGTAGAGATTAGTTTTCTGTAGTATACTGTTATTGTTATAATTAACATCATGTTCCTTCTACCAAACGTCACATTATTTTCATCGCTCCGATTGCAGTGGAGTCGAAAGGGATCTGACGAATTCGTTCTTGTGAATGACATAAACACCCGGAGGGTAAAATGGATTCTTGCTTGAGACATATTCCAGACTTGGTTGTAATTACCTCCATTAATATTTTAGCGCCGCAGTCGTCTCACTGTCTCAGTTTTGTTTACTCTATATTAATCTTTCTCGTCACGAGTTATTATTTTTAAAAATTGTGTTGACTACTTTATCGCTAGTTCGTCATGGTTTTTACAGATTTTGTCCATCAGTGTTCATTAGTTTAGCAGAAATTGCTTTTGATTTAAATGACCCGTAAATAAATTAAATCTATTTTATTTTACTTCGTAATGGCCTTGGGTTCTTAGTATAATGTCGCAAGGATTCATAAATTATCGTAGTTGAACACTTAACGTCTTACGCAACGTTTGTTATCCCCTAATCTAACTTTATTGCTTCTTGATTTCAATTCGTGAAATGCGCGAAGAGAAAAGACTGCCACACGGCTTGCGTTGCCAAAACAAACATTTCATTAAGTAAGGTGGAGATAAAACTGACAACATTTAATATGTATGAACAAAGACACGCTTGTAAGAGTGAAGTTTCATCATCACTCGAAACATTCGTCTTGCGTGAGGCAACGACACCAAGTTTGGATCGACGCCGCTCTTCAGCAGACAAAGAAGCACCAAAATATTTTTTTCAGTCCGTAGTTTAAAGCTATGCTTGTCAAAAGTGGAAATTTATACCGTATCTGTGAGACTGGCGGACAAAGAAGCGTTGTCGAAATTCACGGCCCCATGATGTCATGACGTTTATGTTTTTCTTTGTACTAGCCGGAGAATGTTTGTGCGGCAGTTACTAGCTACAGTTAATTAGTGACTGGTGGTTATGGATCGCTAGGTTAATAAGATTTTGAGGTTTCGAGAAAAACGATAAGTATGTCAGCTGCCGACTTTTATGGATTTTTCAAGCGTGTCAAGCGATGGCGTTATTTATGGTGGACGAGTTTATAGTTCTGACGCGTTGATTTTATGGAAACAAAGAGTAATTTGGGAGTTCACGATATTCATAGTTACTACTTTTATTTAATTTACTTAAATGTTATGGCGATACTAATTGAAATCGTGCTGTTGACATTATTTAGATACATGACTGATTAGTAGATCTAAAATTAGATATATCAATTCTATTTTACATATTAAGGTAATATGCATTCAAATAACACAAACAGAGAGTAACCATTAGGTTTTTTAACGTTTCTTTATCGCAGGTAACAGGTGCAAAACTCCAGTTGTCTGAAATGAGGCAGATGCTTAAAAATTAAGGAAATGGGGAATTTGGTAAAGAAAAATAATAATACAAACAACAACTGCTGTAGCCCCGTTGACATGCCACTTATCTTAATATCACCGAAGTTAAGCTTATAAACATGGGCAAATTATGGAAGGGTTAATTATCATCGGGAGATCTGGTAACTGTTGATTTCGATCAAGATGAAACCTACATATATCTATGAACGACAATGGTTTAACCATTTGACTTCTTGTATAGGTACTAACTGGTGAAAAATGGGCTAGTTGGCAAAGCCACAGTAGTGCATGGCCTCTCAAGTGCCTACCCTAAAAGGTTTAACAGTCGCGAAGCATCTGTATCTGTAGTTTAAAGCTCAACATTCATACCTAACTATAATCCAGTGACATTTAGAACGTACCTACCTAGTAGTTACATTTCGTGCACTTGATACAGTTGATAGGAGCTAGCTTTGACGGCGACTCCATAGGATAAGATCGGCGATAAGCAAAATTATAGCAACAATAGCTAGTTTAAAATGCTCTACTATCTACATCGCGACGTGGTATGACTCCTTCACCTTGAAAAACTGAAGTGCATGGTTGCCTCAGGCCAGCTTGCGGATGCCTACATCTTTATCTGGGTATGTACGAGTATGTACGTTTAGCTTGAATGGTGGAATCAGGAAACAAGCGTTGTATGTATGTACTCGGATGAGGGTTAAAAGTGTGTGTAAAGTATGATTTAACTTACACATACAAAGTTAAGTATATATATGTTATATGTATATATGTTAAGTATATATATATGTCTTTGTAGTCCGATATACATATAGGTTACAAGTGACATTGTAAATTAAGCGTCATATGTCATTGGGAGATGTCTAAAGAACGTGAATAAATATATATATATATATATTTATTCACGTATGTATATATATATATATATTCACGTATGTATATATATATATATTTATTCACGTTCTTTAGACATCTCCCAATGACATATCGTCAGTGCGTATTCAAAATCCGATATGTGATAAAAGACAACTTTTCAGGAGGCACAAAAAACTGTTTATGTTATTAAATAATAAAAATAATGAAAAACAAAAAAACACGTCATTTTTTTTTGTTAAAGCGCGCAATTTTGGGAATATCACAAATCGGGTTTCAATCAGGGACGCGTATCAGGGTTTACCGAGTAAATTGAAGTAAAAAGAAAAAAAACGTAAAAAAGCACATATCGGTTTTTGAATGCGCACAGACGATATGACGCTTAATTTACAATGTCACTTGTAACCTATATGTATATCGGACTACAAGGACAACAAGTTACTAGCCCATTGATATCTTTGAAATGAATATAAACTAAGAAAAACACAGAAAAGTACAATTCACATCAATTTTTGACGCTGTTTATATTATGATAATTATGAGATTACATTTGGATAAATGATTAATGTTCCAAATTTTAGTATTATTTACATTTATTTCTTAAAGATAAGCCCTCAAGCTTTGCCTTCACGACACAGTACAAAAATTTAAAACCACTTGCCTTGTAAAACCAACCCATTACGTCCACATACTCAGACAATAACTAACGTCGCATTCAACGAGCTTGGTAAAAAGTGTCAGCGCATTTCGTTCAATTTACAAGCTTACATCCATACGTAAATAATTCAAGAATGATGTCAGAAGCTGCACAATGAATGTGTTACATACTTTTGCATTTGTGAGCGTAATACCCTTTGGGGTAATCGGAGGTTGAGAGTGTACCATCAACTGAGCATTATGATGGCCAGGCGAAACCAATTCTTTACCAGATTATCTTTACCTAACATGACAGGTGGTAAACCTTACCACCATATATTGATTATTAGGATTGTTTAGGATGTTTTCCCCCACCGAAATCAGTAGTACATTTACTAGACGGTCACCCATCCAGTTTACTCAATCCGAGTTCCTTAACATTAGTGATCGATACAGAGCCGCTCGCTTCGGTCCATGTTGAATGTGACATTCTCTTGTAATTTATTGAAAGTCGAGCATCGAAGCTTAGCGATGTTGTTCGTGCTTAAAATACACTCAGTGCATGTCATTTGAAGCGAATTTGGGGAAATTCGACGTGGCATCCCGTGTGGTGGAAGGGATTAAGAAGGACAAATGAGTCTGATTTATCATTTCTGATTAAGAAATTTTCTTGAGAACTCCGTTAAAAGATACATACGAGTATGCTTCGAAAAACCGATGCTTTGGCTTGATCGGGCGCTAATATTGTTTTACTTTATATGAACGTTAAATAATCTAGCTTATTAATAAGTTAATTGTTATTACTCAATATGAATTAACCATTTAGACACAGTTTAATTAAATTACTTTAGCAGAAAAAAATGCGAGTAGAAAATGAGAGAATACGAAAATCGGGTAGTCGGCGTTAGAAACAGCGTAATAGTAGTCTAGCCGTATTAGCTATTATTTGTACCATAGAGAAAGTACATGAGTGCAAAATCTGGAGCAAATTTATTTAAATCAAAGTCACTGCAACGAAACTTAGAGATGATCATCACCACTAGCCTATCATGCAATAGATTTTCTACTACTCTAGTCCCTTAGTCGCCTCCTACACCAAGCAGGAAAAAACGGAAACGAACGAACTAATGTATAAAATTATATAGTACGGATAAATATAGACATTGAAAATGCATTTGTTAACGATGATATTCATTAGTATTCCATTTATTTGATGGATACATTCGGAATATATTACAATTGAATTAAAAACCATTTTCGGTAGCCGATAATTTGAAGTTTTATTTTTGTCTCTGACTAACCTTTTTATTATTATATTACTTCAAACAGTATAATGCCCTTTATTATTTAGCGCTCCAATAGAACTTCAGGACTAAACGATCCTTTTTATAATCTTCTAATATTTAAATTCCTAAAAAAACATAAATTAAGCCCTATATTCTTAGTGAAAGGAGAACAATATAATAATAAAGCATTTATTTACAGCAACATAAACATACAACATACAAATATGTATTTTACAAATCAAACTTACAAACTAGGGGGTATTTATAGCTTGTGCATGTTATTGTCGCAGCAAAAAGGTTCTAACTCAGCTGTACATAATACATTATGTACTTAGTTTGTAACATAAATACATTAGAGTTTATTGAAAACCTTAGAATTTATTTTGTCATGTCCACAGAATCACTACCTTCGCAATTGCGGAGACGGAAACCTGAACCTCTGACTACCACGTAAGGGTTCATGGTCGTGAATGCGTTTGTCTTTTTTTTTTAATACCTCACCATTTCTCCTATTAACTAATTATGCAACTATAATAATATCTCATAATCTTTAAGAGTAAATTATTAACACTCTAAACACCTTATCGAACTAAGCTATTAAAGCTTAAACGAACTATCGGATAAGATAACCATTAACCCCTTTTACAAGAAGCCTGCATATCTCTTAGAAATCGTAAATTAACTTGATTAAGAGTATCGATAGTAAATTTAATAACTTATGCGAATGGGATTTATGAGAATTCACGCTAGTTAAAAGCCAGGGACGGGACCGAACGAAATGAAACTAGGTATTGTAAGTCATAGAATATGAATTAACTTTGGGACTAGAGTTAAATTAGTTATACTTAGGTCTAATAGGTGATTGATGGCATACTTCGATTATATGCCATTTTCGAGAAAATATTATGTCTACACAGTTATTGTCATTCAAAAAGTGGCGTGGTACCCAAAATATTGAAATATTCAGTATAATTTAATTTACGGAAGAAAAATATTAGTATAAAGTAGTTTTTTGCATGTACAATGATTATCGAAATACCTTTGGCTGATATATGATTAGAACTCTGAATAAATTATTGACGTTATAATTCTTAAGTTTTCCTCAACCTAAAGGGATAGATGTACGTGGTGTATATACGAGTAAACGTTATGTAAGTCTTCTTTATTCTCTACACGAATGTACGTTCATTTCTTTCACCGAAACCACAGAGCGGTTGGACTTGTAAATTCTTGTTTCCAACAAGGGATTCCGCTATCAATTTGTCACTAATAAATTGTGGAATGCGATGAACAAAGATAAACGACTGCGACTGCAGCCAGTAGGAGCGAACTGTGGCTTTAATCTGTAGGGCAATAGCTTCGGGCCCTTCTGTACTAGTCTAGCCTAGAATAAACCTACCTTTATGTTTATATACGTATATCATTTTGAACCAATGATATTTTGACATAAGTGGAATGTGAAGCGTAACTTGTCGGTGATGACCCTATATTTTAATACAAGCTTAAATAAATCAAAATAATAAACTTAGGTTACCAAAAATTATTTTATTATTACAGTAAAGATATTACAGTTAGACAAAAGTATTTTGATTTATTTCTAGTTTTAATGAATTGCAGCCCTTATCGATGACACAGAATTCCATGAAAGCTGTTATCTGACATCTTCATTACATTGGTTTTATTTATGGGTAAGATCGCTACTTCACAAATATTCTGAAATCTTTATCGCAAATAATCTAGGTGGATTTCGAAAAAAGAACCAATCACCTCGACGGGAACGAATATAGATTTCGTATATTGAAATACTTTTAAATCTTTTTTTCAACATATACCAAATATATATGTATTTTAAAAATGAGACCTGAATTTTACTATTCAGTTATTATAGCTGAAATCAGGGCACACGTGTGTTTTTTTATTCCTTATGTAAATCGAATAATTCGCATTCCGTATTTTTGTATGCACAGCTGTTCAGTGAGAAAGGAAACTTTATTGCATTACACATTTTACTTCATTATAATAATGTTACGATTTATTATTTTTCCGGACCATAATCGGTCCCGTCGCCTTTAATATAAATGTCCTAGATTGAGGTATAATTAGAATTAAAGCGGATACGTATCGAATCGATTGTATATGTATGTAAGTTACGATAAGAAAGCCCAGAAAAGTGTGTGTTAAATGTTTTGAAATAAATTATGAGAATAAAAGTACTATACTACCTAAGAAAAGTACCTACCTACATTCTACCTACGACTTATTTACTTTTCTTTCAATATATAAGTAATGGATTGCAAAGTTAGTCAAAGTTCGGAATTCAAGGAAATTCGGAATTTGTTGTCAAAAGAGTTTTTAGGGTAATAATGAATTGTCCTGACAAGGTTGTTCCGAAACCTGTAATGTTGCTAATGTTTTACAAGAATCAAAACGAATAAATTAATATAATTTATACTGTGGTAGAATAATAAAATATTTTTTCACACTTTTTCATTAAAAAAAATACAATATTTATCAAAACGAAAAGTCGCTACCTACATCTATAAATTTAAATGTACATGTTAACATAAACATCAAGCCTTTGGGCTAGCCAATATGTTCCAACTATTTTACGTCCCTAAGCTTGGTTCAGCACCTATTAAAAAAACTATCAAGAGCCTACGAGTAGCTGAAAGCCTCCTTTTCATTTAGAATATCTCCCGCAGTGATCTAGATTGGAACAGACCACCTGTAAGTTATCAGTGACTTTTCCAATAGGGCTTTTAATCTGTGTGATTGCACCACGCCACGGCCACTCCTTTCAATGATGTACGTCGTACTATGCACTATAAATAACACTTATAGAGCACTAATAAAAAGGTTGGCTTAACTTATTGCCTGAGAGCCAGGATGGGTATCGGAAAATTGCGACTTTGCATAATTTTAAAACGATTTATTTTACGCTTATTTTTAACTGGTTTATCGCTTCTATTTTTAACTGGTCAATGCAGAATTTAATACCGTAGGTTGTAATGAATATTCATGACCTGTAAGGACCTGTAAAACTCAACCCTCATGGAACTCGTTAAGTGACGCCGTTTGCACGTGGTCTCTCATCCCAGGGGGTACTTGAGCATCTACGTAGGTATAATACTACGCACCTTATGACCTAAATTGACGGGATTTGCCCCCAATATACCATAAATGGATCTTTCTAGAACAACTTTGTAGGTGTGGCCTTTTGGGCTCTGCACAAATCACCCTTCAGGGGCGGGATTTCGGGCTTACGTCATTGCGGGCCCCCTGAAAGATGACATCACCTACTCTACGCACAGATGCAACATTTGCTAAGATGATACTTCCAGGAAGCACGCGTTTTCGGAAGAGATCCGTATAGAAAAAGATTTCTTTATGAAATAATGTGTATGCTGCTTAAATAATACAATATTTAATAACAAATAAATAATTGGTAAATGACGTAAAACAATAAATATAAACATAGACTCTTACTCCTACTACTGTTTACTACTACACTTTTCAGCTACACGTCTGTCTTTCTTGGAGAATATTGTGAACAGTAACTGTTTAAGAAAATAAATAACATAAAATAGAAAGCTATAGAAGGTTTCTTCAATTTCAAAATCAATAATATATGAGTCAAGGAAGTAATTTTGAATTAAAAATTTCAACTACCTATCTGTTCATTAGATTCTTCTAAATTTGATGCATCATGAAGCTCCGATAACCTTAGTTAAGTTACATAATAATATTTAAGAATACTATTTAAGAATATAATACTATATACTATAATATTTAAGAATAGTAAATTAAATTAACGTCTATAAAAAATAATAGATTAATTATTTAAAGTAGACAGAAACATTTATATTACACGACAACGAACTAGAAATTAAGTATCACCTCATTTCAATAATCATTTACACATAATATTCCTTATAAAATATACCTCATACTATAAACTGTATTTATAATAATGAAAAGAAGTATTAATTATAACCATCTCTTCAATGATTAGAAATAAGTTAATTTGGTTCTGTTCACCATAAAATACGAATAATACTAAAACAACAATTATCGAAACCAAATTAAAAACTTTACATTTCTGAGAATCATAATTGAAGAAAGCCTCAGATTTTAGTATAGAATTTACCAAAAGTGGTTCCAGACAACAAATTAAATTGTTATAACCGCCGTAAATGTTTATGAAATGTAATTAAAAGCAAGTTGAGCGCAATAAACCGATTATTCTCATACAGTTCATTGTTATTGTGCATATGAATTGTTATTATTATTGTTATGGGTATATCTAACACAATTATTAATAATTATTAAGATGATACATACTCTTCACTTTTTGGTATTTCACTTGGTATCTAGTTTTAAAGCTTGATAAATGATAATGTTCACAGACCTCTATAACCTATAAGGGTTATAGAGGTCTGTGATAATGTTGCTGTTTGATTCATTAATTTATCGACCTTCCGTGGCACGGTAGTTATATCATCCCAAAACTTATTGTAGCGTTCTCGGTTTGATTCCTTATGTAGCTATAGTTAATTTGGACGCTTTTTTTACGTTTTAGTCTGATGTATGGAGATGGTCACTTAGCAACGATTTAATTAATTCTAAATTCAAATGTTATTTACATCCTAGGCGGACCAAACAGTTTCTTTTTAATTATTATGCCATTTACGACTTCAACACTGACATTTATATGCTATTAAGCCTTTCTAAGATGTTTTTTAGATAAAGAGTGTTATTTATATCCACTTTAAGTACAAATAAAAATGGGAATCTAAGTGGGGGTGTTAACCCTTATGTCATTTTTACGATAGCCCTAATAAAAGTTCTAAGTAGCGATTCAAGTATTTTTTTTTAATACTATCTACTACATAGGTACCTGCCTACTATAAGTTGGCGCTGTACTTAATGGTATAATTTATCAGCTATATTGTTATATAGTTTGGTTTTGAGTACTTTGGATGTATTTTTGAATTAATCTGGCTTCATTAATTCAGATTCCAATGATTTACGTTACAAGGTGAACACTACATAGCATGTTGGATGCTAATGATTTTGTGACAAGCGTGTTACGTGTAACTATAAATATGTTTACTGCTATTGCAGAGATAAACACTCTAACCTTTTTTTACAATGCAAAGGATGTCCTTTATAAGTCATTATGTTGGGTGTAACACCTATTTATGTAATTAAACAAAAATACATTGTAGATACTAATAGTATGGAACTAGGGGTAAAAGTGATATTTTAGTAAATTTCAATCATACTAAATTAATCTGAAGAGATATTATTACGTCTCTTAGGTCCAACCCAAGCGATATAATAACATAGATATATGTATCTAGTATAACGAGATAGCGAAATGAATCAGAATCAGCCAGAAAATATCTGCGGGGCGCACTTGTCAAATGGCAACTCAATCCATTTACGTGTCTCTGCGAAGGCAAAGCGAAAACGACATAAAGGCGAACCTATAAAAACGGGTTTATTTAATATCAACTCAAAGACATCAAAAGTAATACGATGAAATATCATATTTTGGCATTTCATTGAAGTTGGGAGACCTTTTTCAGATTTTCATCAAAATAAACATATACATAGGTTACTTACTCATTTCGAGATTTTGTAAATAAGTTTATTAACTCCTCTTTATACATCAATGCTTTCTACACATGTATTTTTTATTATGAAAAACAAATCTAAATACATTCATATGTATTTAGATTTAATCATGCCCATTTACCTATGAAGGGGTGGGCAGAGACAAACCACTTTCACATATTTATGAGTGGTCAATGAAGCGAAATGTAAATATATTTTGAAAATAAGTCAAATATCGTATAGAAACCTACTTAGCACGTTAGATCGTTAACTCTGAGTTGTAAATAGTGATGATTGCACCACCAACTAACACGTTGATGATTTACTTCCAGTAGGTGTGGGAGTGTGTTACTAAAGAGTGCATTATACCCATCTATCTCCCGTCCAATCTGCACCGAATTAGAATCGTAAACTCTTTTACAACTAACCATAAACCGAATGAAAAGAAAGTCACTTAGAGACGATTGCAACGTAAACGCACCTTAAGCCATAAAATTTTAATGCATTTTTTAAAAGGAAGGGATTAGCGCGCGTCAAATAAGTCAGCAAGACATCAGGTGTAGTAGGGGCAATTAAAACGAGATATTACGTTTGGGGCGTTAGCTAAATCCACCTTTTCCGTCTTACTTTATAGTGACATAAAGTACGCTAAAGTTGTAAACGAAGCTGCTGTTAGGGTGCACTTTGTTTATTGGTCTAGCCAATATTATGTACACAGGCATTAGAAGCGAAATTATTATACAACTCCTTCCTAATTTTTCAAAGGTACGAAAGCTGAATTTCTGGTGTAAAGAGGGGGTCGTAAAGTGTAGATGATAGTGTTGACTTAATTTCTATCTAGAGATCTTGTCCTAGGAGGGAAACACAGTTGTAACGTTTATATTTCCCAAATATTAGCATGTGCTGTAGTATGAGAAATGTAGTGATGAACTTCTTTTTCCATTTTAATCTGTATCAGATCACTAGAAGGGTTAATCGACAAATGGCTCTAAATAATTTTATTTAATGATCAGCGCACACTCAGTCAACTGCGGATCTAAACTGAATTCTCCATCCTTATCTATGTCAAATGGCGGTGTCCCATACCAGTACATAGTACAACTGAATCGTACCAAAATACAACTAACCCCTAGATCAACAAAATAAATAAGGTTATTAGCAATTAACTTAAATTAGTTGATCATTGGTCGTAATCAAAGTATTCCCCATTTACTGCGTTCTACAAACAAAATTTTCGTACGAGATCGTTCCGAAGTTTGTACGCAAGATTAATGATTTCGGTCGGAACCGGTGATGGATATCATTTGTTTCAATACAGCCTTCATATGTAATGGGTAGGCTTTTAGTTCATGCTTTTCTTTTTAAGTGCAGAGAAAGCTGACATTCCCGTTTGCAATGGTCTTTGATGGTTTTCTGTTTAGTTTGATTTATAGATGCCATTGACTTTAATTGTGCAGGTAATTGTGTATTCAAACGTTGTGTCACTGTAGTATTTGTATTAATTACCTTTCAACACTCTATTGAATGAAAAGTTTGTACTCGTATATTGTGAACATCTCTTTCATAAAATCTACGTCATTTCCTATTGAATTCAATTACAACTTAAACAATTGATTAAAGTACATCACTATACTTACAATTAAGCATACGTGTCCAGCTATTGGTCAATTGTTTGTCCATTAATTAGTGTTAAATATTTAAATAAGGAATAAGCCAATATTCTATACTAGCACTACCCTGGACACTACACGCATAAGCCGTGGGGTTGTTATTCCCTGTCCATGAATAATGTAACAGGAATTCAACCAAACAGTACTCTAAACTATCCAGACTGACGAATGCAACCTTCAATTTGTAAGCCA
Source organism: Leucoptera coffeella (assembly GCA_030578115.1). Taxonomy (NCBI): domain Eukaryota; kingdom Metazoa; phylum Arthropoda; class Insecta; order Lepidoptera; family Lyonetiidae; genus Leucoptera; species Leucoptera coffeella. The sequence continues at coordinate 256,058 of JAMBLF010000472.1, forward strand.
AAGATTAATTCGTCTTCTCCTAAAATAAACAACAAAACAATAAATCATACTAAGAAGAAAAATCAATTTGAAGCGGATTATAAATAACGTGATACGATCAAAGACAAGGGTCCAGTTGAAATCGAAGCTCGGGTTCTCATATATCACTCCTGGACAAAGTCTCTTAGCAAATACTCGGGAGCGCGTCGTTGGCGGCTATTGCAAGGCGCAATAAATAATATTTAGAAGCCATCCATAATACGTCTGACACCAGGCGTCGTTATATTGAGAAATATGAAAAATGCCCCTATTTGAAGGAACAATCTATGCAAATATAGATGTGCCTGATTTCAATATTTCCCTATGAATATCATAATATGGCGGCTCTTCAAGGTACGGTTTAACACGTCAATGGTATGGGTAGAAATTATTTGTAGTAATTACTACGTAATACGAGTATGTACAAACTTTCTATGTATTTTGGTCATGACATCAACATCTTACCAAATAAATACCAGACAACAGTATCAATTTGTAGTTAAATTTTATGTACCCTTCATAACAGCAATTAGTCACAAACTACAATTAAATACAAGCCGCAGATTAATTGAGAAATATCAACTTTTATTGTTAATGCAATTAGGAGTAGTAAGAACGGCACAGCATGATGAAAAATGGACCCCAAAAAGTATGCCACAAAAGAATTGGGGAGACAAACTCAATTAATCGGCGGGATTGCGCCGGTATTGAGAACGGTAAGTGAGATTTGTTTATTTATCAGGATGATTCCGAAAGAATTTCATTTACATCCAATATTAAGTACATATAGCTTAATAAATACTCGTACATTATATGTGCAAATGTATTTCAGAATTTAGATTGATTATGTCAAAATATATAAGTTTATCGATGAATAGTTTACAACTATATTTTATCTTTGAGGTTTTTATCACTTTAATAAAAAAGTAATGTTTATGAAGCATGTCTATCTATCAAAAACTGGGCAATGATTTTTAGTATACTATTTTCAAAACTAAAGGCACAAAATGAATTAAAATCTTAAATCTAACAATAAATATATCTTTAAATCGGTAATTCCGGTAACATTACCGGTAACGAGACCCCACCCATCCCTCTCGTTAATGTCGTTAATGGTAAACGAATTGCAACTGAGGAAATTACGCCCTACTTGTGACAAAATCGTTGATTGTGCTAGACTGAACGTTTTATTGATTTCGGTACATTAATTCCCATTTCACGGGGATCTGTTTGCACTATCTGGAATCTTTCTTCTATTTGGGCTTGTAACAATACAGTCACAGCCATCCAGCATCCTTTTTGTCATCTAATTATTGTTTATTCATTTTGTTGTATTTTAAATATTGTATCTTAATGATGTGGATGTTACAGTAAAGATGATATTATTATTTTGACATTATAAATACCTATGTTTATCAAGAAATGAGCATTACTAAATATATGAAATATATATTTTTTTTGTTCATGTTGTTTACCACTAAAATGGCGTTTGTACTTATTTAATATATTATTTATTATATTCTTATTATAGAATTTATATTTTTTCATATAGTGGTACAACCAAGGAGTTTTATTTCAACATGCACACACCTACTTGCAAAGACAATATTGATAAAGGTTAATCTTGCTTGACCTTAATTCACAGCATCAATATATTGATTAAGATACGTATTCTCTGGAGGAAAATCTGAATCATTGACAGCACTTGGGTTATTCCAATCTGCGCTATTCATGCGAGTAATTTTCACTAGCCTTCACCGATATATTATATTATAATTATTTATTATTGCTCATAGTATTTCTGAGAAATTTGTTATTTTTTCGAATATGTTCTGCAAAGTTTTAAACCTAAAATGATACTAAATGATTTACAAACGTGTCCTTTTATAATGCGGTTATGTATTAGAAAGTTTCACATTAGTGTCATGTTTAAGTTATGATTCAAAGGCAAAATAAACAGTTATACATTTACGTAATGTTTATATTACTTTAAATACAACATACATTAAAATCACTTACTGTTTGTTAATAAAAAATGATTAATATGCATAAATTAGATCCGTAAAAAGTTTCTATATAAATATATTCTATGCGATCGTTTTCTTATGTTTTCTTTCCTCGTGCCAAACAGGATATCGCAATTGCCTTAGCTAAGATATTGACTGATTCTCAAACCAGTGTGGCTTCTTAAGTGTAGGTATAAACATAACACAGTTGACCTCCAAGATTCAGTATAATCTCGACACGACTCGGGCAATACGGAATTAACGCTTGAGAAAAATGTGTATATAATATTTGTTAATAAGTGCATTAATTAAAGAACTATAAGGTGAAATAGTGGAGAATGTTGTCACTTATATTTTTAATTTTTCTGCCTGTGCTATGCAGTTGTGCCAGTAAGTTTCAGTTTAAGTGTGTATTAGTGATTAAGTAGGAAGTTTTCAGGTTAAGTCTAAGTGTAAATAACATATTTAAATGAAATAGTAATATGTAATGACAAGATACTTCAATTGTGTTTAACATTTATATCAACATATTGTCTTATAACATATATGTATAATATACAAATATTTCTAGTGTCATACAAAGAATTCCCATATAAATATTTTATATGAACATTGCTATTAAAACATTCAATTTACGGCATAACTAAACTTATTGCTTTTTCTATTTACTCTATCAGTATATAATATACCTATTGATAACGAACTATAGCTAAAGTACACTTAAGTATATATCGTAACCACACTATATTTAGCTGCACTTCACTCATAGTTGTAAACACAAGCTCGATTTACCTAGCATATAACAATACGGGTTATTTTGGTTTGCTCATCGTGTAAAAAACCCAATCTGTAAACTTGATTGTCAAGGTTTTGTATGATGAACTTTAAGATCCGCTGCTGGATAGTATTGATAAATTGACCTACAGTACAATAATATACTCGTACTTCTTATCAATGTTTATGAGTATCCGTAAAGACGACGCGTGTAGTGAATTGAGCTAAATATTGTTTTGATGGAATGGATATTGTAATTAAGTTGTAATGGTTGATGCAAAGTATCATGGTTCTGAATTGGATTCCTACCAAACTATGGTAAACCTGGTTATTACGTACGCTTTGCCACATGTTAGTGGCGAAACACATAATTGATTAACAAGGAAAATAATATACTAATTTGCTTAGTCTACGTAATAGAAAATACAAGATTGGATCATTAGACTATCTTGTGAAGAGTGGTCTCGATATAAATGGGATTAATTACACTGAGACCACTATCAATATCATTTAATATCGAAGAAAGAACCATGATTTATAACTATGAGAAATGGAAGCTTTACTGTACGTACACTCTTATTTCCAGGTTCATGCACAACCCCCTTAGGAGCTCGTAGTGAATGCATTTCACTGTACAATTGCAAAGCGTTGGTCGCGGCGTTTGAACAGCGACCTCTCCCGTCCGATGTAATAAGTTTCCTTCGCAAATCGCAATGTGGCTTCGAAGGGTCGACGCCTCTAGTGTGCTGTGGACCATTGCCTAGTCAAAGGCCGCAGCAACGGCCGACGGTAAGACATAATTAATTAAATATACATAATTTATATTCTCTTACTGGAATCTATTTATTTTAAACGTACTTCTGCTATTTGAGTAATTGTATATGTGTGGTATTTATTTCGGACTCCTTGAAGGGTCAAGTCTGGTGGGCGTCTAAGCTATTCAGATTATTTTTGTATAAGATTATGATACAAACTCAGCAAGAGTTGCAGTCTCTTGAAGTCTCCACCAATAAAATTAATGTTAATTATCCATATGGACTTCTAAGGAATTTATTCTATAATACTGTAACTCATCTGTCACTCATCTGTTTTCTTACCATCCCGTGGAAATTAGATCCATTCTAACCACATTACGTGTCCTATTCCTTTGACTTTAGATACACAAACTTCAAACTTCCCTGAATAACCGACTATTCTCACAACCATCCTCTTTTCAGCAAAGGCCGCGTCCTACCCAAACCAGACCAGTATCTGGGGGAGTTGACCCAGTGAACTCAGCCGATTCGTCACCAGCGCCACCTGGTGCGTGTGGTGTGGAAACTAATGGGGACCGAATATTTGGTGGACAATTCACGGAGCTTGATGAATTCCCGTGGATGGCTCTGTTAGGGTATAGGACAAGTAAGTTAAGTTTGGTTTTAATGGAGTGAAAGGGAATTGTAGTTATAAATCCGAACTTATAGATTTCCATAACACCCGGTTCAATTTCATAAAAACACTCGTGAAAAAATAATCGTTTAAACATATACATATATTACATATAAGTTTGTTGTATACATAAGGGTTATGATTATTGGAAATTGGGAAGAAAAGTCTCTATAGAAATTTTATGATTAGTATCTGTAAACAAAGCAGTAAACACCTAGAGGATACGAGTTTTGAACGGAGGCATAACCTTTTATTATGAATACCATAGTACGTCATGTTTCTGGCTATCCCCGCAGTTTATATGACTATATGTTTCAGAACAAAACACCCTGAGCTACCAATGTGGGGGAGTGCTAATCAACGAGCGATACGTAATGACTGCTGCCCATTGTGTGGTTGGCGAGGTCGAGACTAAAGTTGGAAGCTTGTAAGTATATCTGTTGGCATCGTATAGATCTCATAAAAGTCTAGGACGTAAGTAAAGTAGGTAACTAGCTAATTATCTTGCCAGTAAATTTTAGGAAATGACAAAGAGACTGATAAATAATGATTGGGTGATGGACTAGCAAACTTATATACACAGCAATATCTTATATGTTAAAATTGTCATGTGGTATAGTATTTTATCATCTCAGGCTACCATTTCAAACATTTATTTTTATACATAAACATTATAGTTAGAATTTCCCTTTAATTTTTTTTACATACGCTTCAAGACTTGTGTATTCACACTCCCTTTACTGTGGCGGCGTAGTCAGAGGCTTGAGTGGCTTACTCCGAAATTTCGAAGGCATGTTGGGTATGGGTGTCACTCGAACTCAGCGTTTCACTAGATAGACAGCACCCAACGTGATAGGTAGTGAACCGTATCGCCCTATAAGTTAAATAGCCGCCCGAGGGATAGGTAGGTTTTCCTTACAGTTAACTTACTTGCATATTAAAATTACTAATAATTTACCCTTCCAGAGAAACCGTCCGCCTTGGTGAATACGATACTCAAAACGAAATAGATTGCTTAGACGACGTGTGCGCCGATCCTCCACAAGAAATAAATGTACAAAGGAAAATCCCCCACCCTGGTTACTCAGAAGGTAACCAGAACAGAAAGGATGACATCGCTATTGTGAGACTGGCTAAACGGGTTAGGTATACGTGTAAGTACTATTTTTCTCCTTATGTTATATTTGATAAAGACATTAGCATGAATTATGAATTACGTGTTCCCTAATTCAAGTTCAAGTTAACTAAGAGTATAACAAAACAATGAGAAATAAACCGTAGGTTATGAACCTATGAATTTAAATACCAAATATTATTATAACTAAATATGTAGTCCTATATTAAATAAAAACTTTATTCATATTATAGATATTAAACAAAATATTTACAAACTTAAAACTAATTATGTAAAATAGTCCCAAGTTATTGGAGAAGTTGTAGTTTCAATATACATAAAAAATCTATAAAAAATAATCCTTTTTAAATAAAAAAAAAAAAATATAAACAACAATTTACAAACAAAAAGCAAAATATAATTACAATAAAGAATAATTACAATAGATATCTACATTCAGCTACATGTAAATTGTGAACCGTAATTGGTTGTTATTGCTATTTTTCCAATTCAAGTAAGTACATGGAAAAATCCGACGTCAATTTAAACATGAAGCATTCGTAGGTATTATTTACATCAGCATAGACATGAAATTTCAATTAACTTGTACCAGGTGCTGACGATAAATAAATATACGTTTTTATTGACGAATTAACTAGACTATACAACACACCACTCTAATCTAAATATTTATTTATGTCAATAAATGATTGGATATTATATTTATAAGAGTTTGCAATTATCATGTTATTGTATTATATGTATTCTGAGGAGGTAATTATGCTTCTAGTTGTTTGAGTATATCTATTTATTTATTTTACTTTGTCATCAGGGATTATAGGATTTTACTGATTTACTTCTACTACTCTAACATGTTAATGTTATTTTTAGACAACCTAGTTTTGGAAATCAAATAAACTATATATACAATAATTTATTATTTGAATTGGAAGATGGACTCAAACATCCTTTTCAATTGGACAGATGAACATCTAAACGTCTGACTAACTACCCTGCAATGGGTTAAAATTGTTGATGATCGTGAATGCGTTTGTCTTTTTGTCTTAATATTTGTTTTTATGATCGTTTATTTGCAATATGAGAAACTATTCTGTATTTGTGCCGATTTCTTTAAAATATTATATCCCTATCGATATATTATGTAGTAACATAATTGATGTCTTTGCAGATTACGTGCAGCCGATTTGCTTGGCGGGTGCCAATCAGAGGCTGGATGCTGGCAGCAGTGTGTTCGTAGCTGGTTGGGGCAAAACGCTCAGTGGTTAGTTTCAACTTACATTTATTTTAGGTCAACGCCATCAATACATAAATGGTATATATATTATTAAGTCATGACGTAATAATTCAGCACTCGTATAGTACAGTACGACACGGCTGGTTAGATATGATATGACATTCGGTTACTGATAATAATAATTTTGTCATATACACTTCTAAATGATAAAACACTCAAAAGTGTATTACGTGATTATTTAAAAAAATATTTTTTTTTAATGCATCAGTGTTACTTTCTACATTTATTTATTAGAAATAATCAAGTTATTATTAAGACCTATATTTTTAAAATTTTATAAAAGCTCAACTAATCACTTTCCCCACCCTCACAGGACGAAACAGCCCAGTGAAACTGAAACTAAACCTGCCAATATTCAACAAGGAAGAATGCAAGAACAAGTACAAGAACTATGGGGCTTTGCTCACAGACAACCAGTTATGTGCCGGAGGGAACTTCGCTGAGGACGCTTGCAGAGGTGACTCAGGAAGTCCTTTGATGAGGAGGACGCCTGAAGGAGTCTGGGAAGCCATAGGGGTGGTTTCCTTCGGGAATGGATGCGGCAATGATGGCTGGCCAGGAGTGTACTCCGCGGTTTCCAAGTACCGGAAATGGATCGAAAATACGCTGAGACAGACTAATGTGTGATAGTGATTAGTTATTTATTTTATTCCTTTTTAATGTCAATAAATGATAGAAAAAGTTTTGTTTTTGTATTCACATACGTCCCTGATCTTGGTAATTTGGTTGTAGTACTAGTTGCATTTCTTCACAGCACATCTAGAAGACTACTACTATATTACTACTACAGAGATATTGGATATACTAAACCACAAGGTGTTGTTTATGCCTCCCGGGTTCTGGTTATTAGAAAGAGGTATCCTAACTTGAGTGTTCTATAAACGAGTATATGTTTTGAAAAAGTCCGTCACATAAGGCAATTAATGAACAAACATAATAACTAACTTTGAGCACCGATTATTCATATGAAGTGTTTGAATGTGAATGAAATAAAATTAAATAACACAATAATTATCAAGGATACTAACGAAATGTATCCGAGAGCCCGTATTATACACAATGAGAACTAAAAGTTACATAAGTACCTGAGTAAAATAATCGCAACGACCGTTTGGTTTAAATTTTTTTTTATAATAACTTAACTAATTAATAGCAGAATCTTAAAATTCATTGTTTGAGCAAATTATCATCAAACGTAACAAGTTTCATTTTGCAAACAAGACTAAAACCCGATAATCCAACTAGATGATTTAATTATTATGCATAATTTTTAATAATAAATATCATATGACCTTTTCACCTGTTTTGCTAAGGATATTCTAGTTTATATATCTTAGATGGTGTGTTACCTGTTTAGTGGGAAATTATAAATTGATGCAACTTCTTATTTGTTTCAATGACAAAAACTATAAATAGGCGAACATATTTCCATCTTAGTCTTTATGTAGATTTATATTGAAGTGAACAAAACAATCTACTGGTAAAATATTTGTGTGGAGTGGAACGTGGTTATACAAAGGGAGATATGCTCTCTTTATTAATTTTTTGCGTGTTCCTGGTTTCAGGCAGTTTTGCAAGTGAGTATTTTTCAATACACAGAAATTATAATTTTCGTTTTTTGTTGAATATACAAGTATGTGTATTTAAAAATTGTAAGTATTCGTTTGTATTGAGTATTGTAAAAAACTTAGGTTTAATCGATCGTAGAAGAAGTACTTTGTGGAATGTGGAAAAATGTCTGGCTCATCTTCCGTGTATGGGAAAAGCTGCTAAAAAACACCTTCTATAAGAAATACTAATTCATAATAATTAGAATCCTATACTCGTAGTAGTCTTACATCGAATTTATGTGACCGCTGACATGGCATAGTGTTTTATGGCGGTAACCTAAGTTCTACGATAGATTAAGTTAGGCCTTATTAAGAAAATACGAATTCGTATATTATACATACATACACATCACGCCTGACTCCCTGTAGAGGGGTAGGCAGAGATCACGGAACCCCATTTGTCCCGATCCTGACAGACCACTTTCGCTTCATTGACATTCGTACATCTTCTCATACACACTCGGCGGTTATAGATACACCTAACGTCACCTTTTTTAAATATAGCGTCTATTTGACTGTTATATGTCTTATTGGGCCGGCCCCTACGTAACCGCCCTTCCACTTCACTCATATATATTCCTTTTGTCAATCTGCTATCATTAATCCGCATAACATGTTTAACCATCGAAGCATGCTCTTTTCAATCGTATATTATATATTTATTATTTCTTACAGGTTCTTGCGAAACTCCTTTAGGGAAAACAAGTGAATGTATATCTCTATACAAATGTCCAGATCTGCTAGCTCCTTTCCGAAATGGTGTATTATCACCACCGGTGATTAATTTCCTTCGCAAATCGCAATGTGGCTTTGAAGGGTCGACTCCTCAAGTGTGTTGTGGTCCTTTGATCATCCATTCAAATCTAGTATCTGTAGGCACAACACAAGTAAGTATAAATGATTCCATAAATATTATTAAATTAATAAATTATATTCATAAAATAATTCAACGAATAAGAGCGTAAATAGGATGTGACTAAATGTCTTTATTGGCAGAATGTCGTAAGGCGTCTAAGGAAAATGGTATGGCTGTAATTCATTGGATTGTAATGAATATTTCGTAATAATACTATCAGAACACTGATACTCAGTCTGCGTATGTATTGTTTCATATATCTAGAATATGAAATACAATCTTTTTTTACTTTCTGCAAAATTTTCTGTCCTATTTATTAATGTTACCTTATACTTACTTGCTCAAAATAAAATTATACATAGTTTTGTGTATTCCAATTTTCATCATGTACAAATTCTTTTAGACTCCACAAACGCCATCTGTTAACAAGGACATAGAGCCAGTGAATCCCAGCGACTCCGCACCAGCTCCGTTCGGTGCTTGCGGTGAGGACGACAATGGGAACCGGATCTTTGGAGGCATCATCACTCATCTGGATGAGTTCCCTTGGATGGCTTTGCTGGGGTATAAGTCAGGTAGGGTCCAATTTGGAGACTTAGGAATTGCATTGTATTAGTTACTTATTGAGTGACTTCACATTGAAAATGTTAATAGCAATCAGAAATTTTTACAAGAAAGGACAAGAAAAATGTAAATTATGATTTGTAAAAGTCAAATTTATGTGATTATAGATAGTCTTTAATACATACATACACATCGCGCTTATTTCCCTGTAGAGGGGTAGGCAGAGATCACGGATTCCCATTTGTCCCGATCCTGACAGAAAACTTTCGCTTCATTGACACTCATACACCTCCTCTTACACACTCGTCGGTTATAGGTACCCTAAAGTCACCCTTTTTCAATATGGCGTCTGTGTGTGTCTTACTGTCTTGTGTCTTATATGTATGTAATATTGTATAGATGTAACATCATATATTGCCAATCGTCTGATGAGTCATTATCTATTAATGACAACTGTAGTGTATATGGAAAGCGCTATTATAACATACAAATAAAGCGAAACAGATTTGTAAGGATCATATCTATTATACCAGCTGTAACCTATATGTGACTACTCGTTATTGTAGATTTTAAATATTGTATTTATTTTTCTGTATTAATTTGTTTAATTACAGCTAACAACACTATTTCGTACCAATGTGGAGGTGCCCTTATAAATGAGCGTTATGTCCTCACCGCTGCGCATTGCGTGGTCGGTGAAGTGGAAAAATACGGGAATCTGTAAGTATCTTTAAGAAAACAGTTTTCCTTAGGATTGCATCTTTAAAGAGATGAAAAAGCTTGAATAAAAATTTCATAAGAACTACGAACTTTAGAATTACACATGATCATATTTATTTTAAAGATACTTTCTTATTGATTGATATATTATAAAAATAT